>JAHZMZ010002561.1:0-19490 GCA_027743805.1 Lepidocyrtoides sp. E14 | reverse complement strand
AGTGAATAGTGAGGTGTTTTGACATTTTTAGTGTTAACTCGTAGCTTATCCAGTTAAATATAATTTTTTTGAATAGTCAAAATGGCAGATACTCCAAATGAAGAAAATCAAGAAACGGATTTCCAACCGTTCAATAATACCGACGTGTATGCCGCTACTCCAAGTAGTGGTTCTGGTGGTGATGGGGAGGAGGAAGAAGAAAATGAAAAAGCCAAAAGTGCTGAGGAGATTCAAAAGGTGCAGGTGGCGTCTGTATATTCGTTTTTGCAAAATCTGAGACAGGATAACGACAAGAATATTAGTGAATGGGTGAAGCAGACCTCCACCGTTGAGAACTCAGTGGAAAACCAAGATGAGATTTCAGGTATCAAAGTGGAAGGAATGGAAGAGGACGAAGCGGCTCTGACATCTGCTGGTGACGATGAGTTGAAATCTGAATTTCCAGCTGAAAACGATGATGCAATTAAGCACGAGGAATGTGGCCAAAATCTGCAGACGACTTTTAAAGTTTTTGTATCAAACTTACCGCCAGGCTTGCCGAATTCTGAATTGATGGAACTATTTCAAAAGTATGGCGAAGTGGCTGAATGTGAAATTTTTGCGAAAAATTATGCGTTTGTGGTAGGTCTGCTTATTCTAGTTATTTGAATTCCTAATTACTTTTTTAACTATTCTGAACGTCTTCGATATTAAAAAACACCTTTTCGCTTTAGCATATGCTCTCTGAGGATGCTGGATTGAAAGCCTTGGAGGAGCTAAATGGTTTAGATCTAAGAGGATGCAGGATTAACGTGAAAAGATCTGTGCAGTCGGGTCATCCAGCAAACAAAAAGACAGTAGTAAAAAAAGAGCCCAACCCAACGACAGAGGCTGAGCCAGAAACATTATTAGAAGTGGGAACCTTCAAAATATATATTGGAAACCTACACACTGATGTAACGAAGGAGTACGTCTCACAGTTGTTGCAACCGTTTGGGCGTACAGTCGAGATTGAAATATATCGTAACACTTCTGCGTTTGTGGTAAGTAAATTATGAACGCACATGCATGGACGACGTCTGTCATCTGTAGTAAAAATCGTAAAATACAACATCCATATTAAGCTTTTTTTTGAAATTGCAGCATATGGAAACTGAAGAAGGTGGCAAAAAGGCCATAGAGGAATTGAACGGAAAATCTCTTCCAGAATCAGAAGACGAGAAGTCTCTGGTAGTTTCTGAATCAAAGAATCCTGAAGGTCCTTCACTACCTACGATTAAGCTTTTGGTTAAAAACTTGTCCGCATCAGTGTCACCTGATGAGCTAAGGAATTTATTTACTTCCTACGGACTCGTACTGAAAGTTTCAATATCAACAAAAACAAATCCCGTAGGCAGTGGTTGTCGGACAGCAGTTGTGGTAAGTATTAGCTACCAGCTACATATTTGTGGGATATATTTCCCTATAAATCATAGAAACGATATTTATTTGATGTTTCAGCATCTGGAGCAGTTTGGAAACATAAGGTCAGCGATAAAAGATTTAACTGGCAAAGAAGTCGGGGGTAGTGCTATAAGCGTTGAAGCAAAATTTGATAAGCCAAAGCAGGACAACTCTCGGTTTAAATCTGATAAACCAGCGCCATTCTTCAAAAGGTGAGTAATACCAGCATTTATTTTTATGTCGTGAACACTTTACTCACCAAAAAATGGTGATTACATTATAGGCCACAACCAAGAGCCTTGTTTGAGCAGAAAGATCCTTATGAATGGACTCCTGTTACTGCCAAACCTCCGTCATACCCACCTCGTCCAGAATGGACTCCTCCAAACAAAATGAGACTGATTCCTATGCCATCTAAAGCTGAGATGCACAAATTTCCAAGAAATGGAAGAGGTAGGGTGCCAAGAAGTGGTGGAGGACCACCACCTCGACCTCTAATGTCTCAGCAACCCTTCTGGGGATCACATTCACATGGCGGTTACAATAATGAAGGGTATGAAGATTACGGCAATGCAGGTTATGAAGATTATGGTAATGAAGGGTATGAAGACTACAATAATGAAGGATACGACAACTACAACAAACAACACGGATACAATGAAGTTGTTCATGGTGGTGGCGGATTTGGGGGCGGATATTCTAATTCCAACAACTACGAAGATGAAGAGTTCAATGATGTTGACGAGTATGATTGGAGTCAGCACAAGGGTAGAAATGAATTTGCTCCTCCACCCGTAAAGATTCCTAGAAACCAATCATGGAACAATTCTGGGAACGCTGCAGGAAATAAAAATGGGTGGCCACCTGGCAAGGGCAATCAAAAACATTTCAACAGCAGAAGTCCTAGTAAGAGTAATCGCAATAATGCTAATAATAACGTGGGAGGAAAGTCCCTATTTCCCCAATTGCCTTCTCAAGGACAATTTCCCAAAGTGCCCCAGTCCCTGATGGCTATGCAAGTTTCGAAACCTGTAGATCATGATTGGTCTTCAGATCTTCCTGTATCAAATTTCTCAACATTTGATCAGGATTTTTCAAGTGATGAACCTTTAAGTAGCACTTTAAATGCAGTTCCATTCGACTATTCACAAATGAAAAAAAAGAGTACCCCAATGAATACCAACAATTGGCAGCGAACTTCAAATGCCAACGCGCAACAACAGAGACATTCCCAAGGGAAGGGAAACCAGTCGGCTGGAAGAGGACGGAAAGGAAAGTCTGCACGACGTCCAGGGCTTGGTAGTGCACAACAGCAGAAAAAGTTGGCGCATCAAACTGGAAATGATGAGTATGAAAGTTCCAACACCGTACCTGGTGAATGGCGACCAGTAAGCATCAACTCATTAGGAGGCGGTACCACCGCACCCCCTTCAACCAATCATGCACCACCAAATTACTTTCAGCAAAACTGGTCTTTTTCGAAAGGAAAACAGAAACAGAATAATAGAAAACCGACTGCAAAACAAATGAAAGAAGCTGAAGAAGAGCAGAAACGACAGTACTCGGATTATTTAAAACAAAAGCCATGGCTGTATCAAGCTATTCCAGGGACAGTAAAAAAAGTGCAACAGTGATAATTCTATCATCATGTAAATATTATATACCTCCTTTTTAGTTTAGCCTTGGAGTAATGAAAATATTAGATTTTCTAAAATTTAGTTGGCTATACATTAAATACTTTTATTGTTTGTTGTTTTCACCACATGGTAAGTAAATAAGTGTTATTCTTGTGCATTACAGTTAGTAATAGTAGAGTAATAGTTTGCAGTATTGAGTGCGAATACTGGTTGTTTATTGATTGCATGTTTTAAAATTAAAATAAATTTCGTGTGACCAGAGAACTTTTTCTACAATAATGTAACAATCTTACCAACTTTACTATTAGAGCCCTTTTAATAAGTTGATCTGCTCTGAATATGTCTGCATTAGGTTCCCGTTGTGATTTGTATATGCATAGTAATTTTCCGAAGACACTGCCGTTGGTGCAGGAGGCTTTTGCACCATCAATGACTCGGGTGGTGGTTGGTGGTAAAAATTTTGCTCCGTAGGTACGTTATTGAACAGAGCAGTGGGAGGAGTATCGGGGAGTCCAAGAGATTCCCAAAATTGTATAGCGTTCTGTCTCGGCTCAGGTATCATAATTACATTTTCATTATCAATAAGTAAATATTGCAAATCTTTTCCATGAAAGGTAGCGGGTTTCCAAATTTTAGCAACATTTCCATTTTTATAGGTCATAAATGGTTCTCTACAAGAAAAACAAACGTATATTCACCAATAAATCTCGTTTATGTATGTAGGCGTCAAATGCTAACATTTACTAGTACTTGCCTCTTATTTGCAAAGTTATGCACTATATTAATTAGCATTCGGGAAACATCATAGCTAGGTGTACCTACTATGAGTGGGGGAAAGTTGTAACTACTATTAAAGTAGAACCTGTCAAATACATGCTGTGATATTATTTTTCATAAAAACCAAAGGTCATGCTGGACTAAAAACACAGTCACAGTACTATAAGAATGAGTCATTCTGAATGGCTGTTTTATAAATGAAAGTACCCAGTATCACTGGCGTGGCCTACGCCATAACGTTGATATGAACCATCCCACTGTGGCGAGAAGCTCACTTGATTTCGAAATCCAAATAGAGATGCATATGTTGGAGCAATTTTTGAGTGGAAAGCAATCGCCCTGTGTATTCCCACTCGAAAATACCTGTCTGAAACAAGCTGTTTAACAGAGAGCAAAATATTTCATATCTAGCCAACAGATTATATAGTGGGATCTTCCAATGAACGCTGTGCTTACAAAGTTTGTTTGCTTACATCACTAACTGTTTGTATCACCTCCTCGGATGGATTTGGCCCATATTTCCCAAAATATGCTTCCCGTATTTTTGTGGTTATATCACTGGAATTTTTTGCATTATACCAATAGTCCAAAATGAATGGGGCAAACCTATCAAAACTCTGTTGAAAAAATGGGATTCTTCCGACGTGTTTAAACGCCAACGCAAACGCCTCTCCTTCCTCTGTAGTTTGTGTGCAAATCCAAGGTACTCGAGAAACCTGGTTCGTCAAGTACAAATTTTCTGGAGTGTCAGGCAGAAATGCCTGAGGACTTGGTTTTTCTACCACTGGTGCAAATAAAATTGGTGGAAAGGTCATAAAGTCCTAGAAGCAATAAAAAATTCATTACAGTAGAATATTTTTTAAACATCAACTTTACCCTGCCGTTTACACAATTATATTATATACATTACATTTCTTACATATAAACGCTGTTGTTGGTGTAAAAGAAAATAGGGATTTGTTGTTCTAAAACATTCCATCAAAACACGGCTACCTGCCGTTGTCGGACATCCAATATTTTCTGCCAACATTCTTGTCAATCTCAAACTTCTTGCATTTGAGTTTACGGCCCAATGGTTAAACGCTGCATAATGATTCATATGTCAACGACATAAAGTTAACAGCAAAATTGACACAAAGCAATATTTTTCTACATTTGTATTCTCTTCATTGTGTATTTGCATTTGATAAAAAATCAAAATATCTAATTATCAGGAACTGACCAGTTCCAGAAGAGGAAATTGCTCCATGAAATAGATGCCTTGAAAGCGGGGACATCATATGCAATTGTATTGAAGATGCGCCCGTTGAATGACCCTAGTTATCAATCAAAAACAAACAGAAAAATTGAAAGTTTTCCCTTATTTTGTTTTGAATTGTTTAATTTTTTCTTTGATGTAACTGAGCGTACCATAAGTATTATTTTTGTAGGATCCCCACCGAACGAAGCTGAAAGAATGATGCATTCTTATTTTATTATTTTTTTGTTAATTTTTAATCTTAATGTTAATATTTGTCGGGTTCCCACCAATATTTTGGTTGATCCATTTTAAGGCCAAATTTTGATCCTTTAAACCTACATATTTCCACAACATAAAAATTTCGTGAAGTTAAAAGTAATAACTAATAACTGAACGGATTGACTGACCTTGGTTTCCACTTGATTCTTCGTCACCCGTACTTAAGAAGCCTTTATATTATTCAGGAGAGACAAAAGGAATAACCAACAGCTTATTAAAAGTTTTTAATATGCATCTTTATCAGACCAAAATGTGCATCAAACGTTTATGCATGTAATTTATTTTTTAGACCTACCCAGTGCACCTTGTCGAAAATTGAAGGTGACCTGTATCAATATGGGTTTAAAAAAAATTGTTTCATGAGTAAATGAAAAAAAAAATAAATAAATAGAAATCAGACAGAGTATTAATCACCAGAACAAGATTTTCTTCTAGTAGGTATGATGGTCCAAACTCAGAACCACTCATATGAAAGTATCCACCTGCATATTCAATTTTGTTTTGCTGTCAAAAATTTTAATGCAAAATATTCAGAGTTGGATTGATTGAATAACTATCACCTCCATGAATCCACACAATTACCGGATACCTATTGCTCTGATACAATTTCCCTTTCAAGTTGGAAGGTTGCTATAAAATATTCATGCAAAAAGTTAATGTGTATATTTGAAATGGTCACCTCTACCAAGTTGGTAAACCACAATAAGGTAAAACTCACTCTAGCTGAATAAATGTTTAGAAACAAGCAGTCTTCCTCCCCAGTGATTTTATTAACTTTTCTGACGTGGTACTGTAGGCAAATTGGTCCTGGATTTTTTGCTTGTCGTACTCCAGACCATGGCTTTATAGGTACAGAATCCTTAAACCTTTGGGGTACTTCGCCAAATTTTATACCTATTTGAGTAAGGGTAAAATATTGTCAAAATTGTCCTCATTCGTGATCGATGAACAACAGTAAGAACTACAAGGGGCAAAGTGGGACTAACCTTCAAAAGCGTATATTCGCCTTCCGCTTATTTAGTTAAAGTCTTTCCTCGACTAAAAAAACTAAAGTGAAGTCAATCGAAAGATTACTCATCACGATGAGTAAAAATATGCCTTTCCTACGTAAATATTCCTGGTGAATCACAAGGAATTTTCGCCACGACGAGCGAAGATCACCCATAGTGTAGAACGAGGCGTTTATGTCCAAGAGTACAAGATACAGGATTGTCCTGGAATTCCAAAAGTTGTCACGCACAAAAATAGCGGCATATTTTTACTCTGCAGGATGTGTCCCTTCGATTGATTTCAAATTGGTTTTTCTAGTCGAGGAGTAAACTTTTGCATAATGTTCCCTGCCTTCCATTAATAGTTTTCATTACGTATCCCTCCACAAAACCACTATGCGTTTCGACAATGAGATCGTTGGCTGACAAGTTATCAAAAATATCATTATTTGTTGCTTCATGTCGATGTCCTTGGAAAAGTGGTCTTGAGGGACCACTCCTTGTAAATCTAATTTGCGAATTGGATTCCGAAGAAACTTCGTTAACGGTGGGATCAGCGTATTTTCGATCACAGGGCATATAATTACACATTAAACTGAGCAGAAAAAGAGATGTGACAATCATGATGGCACACAAAATACTTGTTACTTTAATTGTTGTAAAAACCGACAATGAGAAAGCGCACTTTTAGCCAGACCACCAAATTTACTTTTTCCCACCCCGAAAATAAACTTTTGTCAAGTAAAAATTCATGATTGTGTTTTAAGAACTGAATCGTTTGAAAAGCGGCAAGTGTTTAGTCTAGAATTATTGCTAAAGTGGACAGACAAAATTGGATTGTCTAGTATTATGCGGCTTTAACGTGAAACTAAAAGTAAAAATGGTAATTTAACATCCATCACGGTGTTTTGAAGTCATTTTTAAAGTATTATGAAGGTTTTAAATGAAAAGGAAACAGATATCCGTTGAATTGTATTTTACCTAGACAAGTATGTTGCAACCTATTCAAATCAGTGCAAGTGGAAAGCTTAGGTTGTTGATGTGCTGAGAATAAGTGATTAAAATGACATTACGGTTTGTCAAACGCATAATGTCTACCGTTTAAAGCAAAGACTTGCGGCAACGTTTTTTTTTGTTAACAAGAAATTGTGTTATTTTTTAGCGTGAGAAATGGGAAATTGTAACGTTAAGCATTGAGTGCACGTATGAAATTAAACAAGCATTATGGTCCAATTACTTGCTCATCATAAGTGTGTTTTTTATATTGCATTGAATTACAGGACGGAAGGAAGATACTTTTGGTCTTCTGTAAGCGTGCCCAGCGAGTGCTCATGCATATTCAATTAAACAATGCAAATTAAATAAGTAATAATGTACCTATTCTATTGCATCACTAAAAGGTTTTCATGTTAAGACGTCCAAAGGTAGGTATCTATAAAGAGTTTACGTGCTCATTTGAAATTGATTATTGTTGTTATTTGTTATAAACTATCAGTTCCGTGCTTTTTTCTGAAGCTTAAATACTGATCGTATCTTCTATTATGACTTAATAGGGAGGAATTTGATATCGGAAATATGGGGTAAACCCGAATCTTTTTTGCTTTTCGTTACGCAATTTAATTCACGTATTTAGGAAGGTGCAATGAGCAACAAAAGTCATGTACTAAACAGTAATAATATCTCCTTGTTGGGAAGCGGCATGGTAAGTTGATTATGTCAATTGTACTTTTATATCACAAACGATGAGTACGTCATTTCCGGTAAAAAGTTACCTGCCTTCCGTGAGGCTTATTCGTACATGTCAGCTAATCAAGTTCTTAAGAAGATGAAAGAGGGACATTCATTGTGCACTACTTGATACATATCTAAATCTAACTGAATGTAAATAGTATTGAATTGTGATGGCTGGGTTAGCTGAATATACAGTGAGCATTGGATACCTATGTATGTCTATATGGATTCAATGGATTCATTTTGCTAATAACATCTTATTTAGATATGTACGTGTTTGTGTTTGTTAAAATAACAAGCTAATTCCCGCATGAAAAAATCTATTACGACCAACTCTATCTCTTATACATACTATGAAACAAAAACAACACTTTCAAACTTTTAACAACTCTGTATTTTAAAAGAACTTCAATTGCTCGGTAGTATGTGTTTTCAGTAATATTTACTTTCGTCCATGTTTAAAACATTTTCTACTAAAACTGTGCACATAATAATAAATATTGGTTGTTGCCTGTGTCAAAAGGGATTCTTTCTTGCATCAGGTAGTCATACACGTAGGTATTGAATTTTTATAGATTTTTATCGGCATAATTTGACATCACGCAACAAGTATTGATTTGGTTGTTTTTTCATTTTATCATTCTCATTACATGAAGAGCTATGAAAAATTTCACACCAAAAACTACGTGAATTGAGCATGTAACATGCATGCACACACAGAGAGTAAATACATGGATTATTCGTAAAACTAACATTAACTCTGATCGTCGGTATGAAGTTTAGTAAATTATAAATTTGAATTACAAGATAGTATCAAGAAACATGCCAGCATAAAGCTGAAGACATGTAGTTTGTCTTAAAGAAGTTTCTACGGCCAATACACTCTATGCACAATGGACGCTTTTATGGTGACGTGTATTTGTTTTTCAGCAAACGAATGTATAAATTGAACCAGGAAAACTGCGTAGTTTTACTGTATACGTAAAAATTTTAAATTTTTGATTAATTCACATCAGTCATTTGGCTAATTATTTGAAAGGCAATAATATTTTAATTCGCTCAAACAGACTGTATGATTCTCTGGTAAAAGAAAGTAGCCGGAAATGCCTGTAATCTCAAATCAACCTAATTCAATTGGTACAGTGGGTTTTGCTTTTGCTACATGTGTGATCTTTCATGTGTAGAGTAGCAAAAACTTCATTTGAAACGGAAACTAGTTACATATGCATTTTTTTCGTTTTCAAGGTCCTCAAGAACTGCTCAAAGGAAACGGCGTTGTTACTCAAGGTTTCGCTAACACAAATGGACGGGGCGGAGGTCTTTTGCTACCACTTGCGAATTCAGAACGAGTTTTGATCAAACAACGAAAAGAACTACTTGAAGGTTTATTTAATTGTTCCTAGAGACTTTGATACAACGAGAGTCATTAGTAGTAACCTGTATCATATATCTTTAGTTTATTTGATTTAATAGTTGTGCTGGGATGTGAGACCCAAAATAGATACGAAATTCTCGATGAGCAAAATCAGTCCATTTATAATGTGGAAGAAACTTCTGAGTTTTGCATGAGATGCTGGTGCGGTCCACTACGTCCAATTTTTGTGGATGTTAAGGACAAGGATGGAAACACGGCGATATTTCTCAGCCGACCATTGGCTTGTCAGGAATTTTGTTTCCCTTGTTGCTTGCAGGTTTGTTAGCATGATAGGAGCATATTCTTTCCCAAATATATATACCTATTTCGTATGTTTTCGTCGAGTAATTAGTAACAACATTTTGTAGTCTTTGAATGTCCAATCCCCTCAAGGAAATAGTGTTGGATCTATTCAGCAGAAATGGGGAATCAGACCGATTCTGCATATCAAGGATGAGTCAAATTCATTGGTATTCATTATAAAGGGACCATACTGCCAGTTCTCCTGTAGATGTGGGGATGTTGAGTTCCCAGTTGAGTAAAATTTTTAGTTTATTTAAGATTTTTTAAATTTATGAATGAACAATGTGATTTTCTTTTTAAGATATTTGCATCTGATGGCATCAGTGAATGTGGATTGATTTCAAAGCGATGGAGAGGAGTTCTTCATGAGGCATTTACAGATGCCGATATTTTCGGTGTCAAATTTCCCCCTGGACTCAATCCTTCAATGAAGGCATTGCTAATTGGAGCTGCATTTCTCATTGTAAGTATAAACAGTCTTTAAAATTTACTATGCAAAATTAACGGTTTGCGAAAGCTTTTATTTTCACTCTTTCAGGATTACATGTACTTTGAAAGCTCAAATCAGTAACTCAGTATTAATTTATCTGGAAGAACACAAATGGCACTTTAATTAACGAAATTTGCTTGATGCGGGCGGAAGAAATGATACAAATTAAATTTTATCATGCTACATATTAGCTCTTTATCAACTAAATTTATTACGCTCGTAGAGGAGCAAATATTTCTTGAATTGATATTTTATACATAAATTCTCATTCATACTTGATATATATACCCAAGTACGACATTCACTAGAATGTAGAGAACCACTACGGAAATTGTTTGAAGTACTGTCTATTTCAAACAAACCAATAGTAATTATTAAAAAATGATAATATNTGAATTATAATTGGTAGTCCAAAAGTATCTACTAGCAATTAACTTTTTTACGTCGAAGATCATTCTTCCTCTAAGGCTGTGATTTGTAAAAAAATTTATGTCATTTGAAATTTCAACAATGCGAGAATTAATAAATAAATAAATGTTATAAAAAATACAATATTAAAAAAAACAACATTTGGTCACAATTTAAATGACGAAGTTGTATCAGGGATGCCAAGATCTTCCCAAAATTTTGCCAAGTTCTTGTACGGGTCATCTATCATTTTAACTTCTTCATCTATCCAGAGATAACGTAACCGATCTGGATTGTCTATTTCATCCCAAATTTTGTACATTTCGCCATTCTCTGTCTCATAAATCGGTTTTCTGTGGTCATACAGTGTGCATTTAAAATTTTTGTAAAGTAAATATTATAGCTGTACTATTAACCTGCTGCTGGTGCGAAAAATCGTAAAGTAAAACTTGTAGATAAAGCTATAAAAAAAGAACATACCCATACGCAGCAAAATTTCCAAATAGGTTAACCAACAGTTTGGTTATAGCAAAGGCGTTATCATATCGGCCTATTGGTGGATGATTTTTTGTGCTGTTGAGGAAATATACCTGCGGCAAAACAAGTATTTTCATGAAACATTAATAATGGTGTGATTTGTCATAATTATTCAAATGAATTACCAAGTCATCCCCATGAAATGCTCCTGCAAAAAAAATATATCGCATGAATTGTTTACTAACTGACTATTTACCAATAAATGAGCTTTATTCTTATTATTAGAAATGATGAATTTATGCAATGAGATTTGATCAAAAAAATAAAGTTACCAAAATTTGAAGGGTTTAAGCCATTGCGTCCAGCCCGACCCAATTTACTTGTGTAATTAAAAATTGATGCATAAGTAGGGGCAACCTGAGAGTGCATCTGGATTGCTTTGCGGATAGGAACGGTAAAATACCTATCTGTTGCAATCTATCCGGAAGCGAGCAAGAGCAAGTGAATGTGTGTATACTATTGCAATTTCGTTTTCATGAAGTAAGGTTACATATTATTATGAAGCAATCCGTCTTGCCAAAAAGCTATTAACCTGAGTTATAGTTTCCTGTGAAAGTGCATTTACAGAATTGCTACCGGTGTAATGTTGCACAATTTTTCTTCGCACAACATCCTCATTTATCCCTTTGTTCCGTCTAAAGGTTAAGAGAGACGGCAGATCCGTGCTGAAAGCTGCCCTCAGGAGCGGTACTAATACGTTTGCTTGGAGAGCTACATACATAAACAACCATGCATGAACACAAATATATCATTACCGCAAATATCAATATAATGGCTAACAACAAGTAACTCAAATATGGGTGCATGCATACGCGTCACAGGTAAATTTAGCTCTTTCGACGTCATCGTTGCAATCCACGGGATTTTGGCGACATTGCCGGTTGAATAGGCTTGGTCGGGAGTGTTACTCAAAAATGCTCCCGAAACTTTTGGCTCAATGGACGGTATGAAGAAACCGGTTTGCTAATTTATTCAGTTAAGCCGATTGTCAAATTCAATGTCACCTTTGCTAGTTTATGATCAAACTCATTTGAAACAGTCTTTTACTTACAAAAGTAAATAACTGATTTGCAACAAGAACATTAGCGTCAACACGTTGAAGACACTTGACCACTTCCCAACTATCTTGATATGACGGGCATCCTGATACATTGGCTAAATGGCTGCTGACCATTTTTGCAGTCTCCAGTTTATTCAAACCCCATATGTTGTAGCCGCTTCCACTCATTGATATTGCGCCTTTTATTTTTTCTCTACTCTTTGAATTGGAAATTAAGGTTAGGTGAATATTCACCGCCCCCGCTGAGACCCCGGCTAGATTAATTTTCGAGGAATCCCCACCAAACGCAGCGATATTGGCAGCAACCCAGTCAATTGCTGCCGACTGGTCTCTTAATCCAATGTTGCCTGTTTACATGAAGAGCGAAAAATAATCACATTTCGCATAATCAAAATAGTTTTACTCAAACAACTTAATTCATTACGCATGATTATTTTAAATTTTTAAGTTAGAGATGAACGACCTGGTGCTGCTTCAGTGCCTAAAATATTAGTAAATGAAATATTTTAACCTCATTCTCAATGTTATGAGCAAATGTAGTGCAGCAATTGTATGAATTGTGTAATTCTAACCTGTAGTAAAAAATCCCATAGGACCTAAACGGTAATTGAAGGTTACCAAAATGATGTCTTTTAGTAAATATGCAGGTCCAAAATACTGGCCGCCTCCGCTCAGCCAAAATCCGCCATGGACAAACATGATGACCGGATACGGTTTCGAGAAATTTGTCTGAATATTTCAGACAATTCATATTTCATTTAAAACGTGTATTCATAGCCAGAAAATGTTGAAATAACAAAGATATTTTCAAAAAATAAAAACTGACATTTTCATTTAAAACATAAACGTTTAATGACAAGCAGTTTTCATCACCACGAATTCTGCCGTAGTGGAACTGGATACACGGTGGGCCAGGGTTATTCGCGAGGAAGATTCCATTCCAAGGTTTCTTTGGTACTGGTGGCTAAAAAGTGTTGTGTGTGTTGATTGTTGTGTTACAAATCATACTTTATACACTTTATTGTTGAAAGATTATTATAGCAGTGATTGCCGCTATTACCTTAAATCGTAAATTAGAAACTGGCGGTTCAGCATATAAAATTCCTTCGTAAGCTCTAATTAGATCCCCTCGAACATTTTTCATGTAATACCCTCTAACAGTTCCTGTTTTAGTCACTACTTCAAGATTATCAACGTTATTATCAGCACTGTCAACCTGCAAAATTCGGTTGGATGCTGTGGCTTCCACATTTTGAGTGGGATATTGATACTCACTATCACAGGAAATCAAGCGACAAAAAACAGCAAACAAGTTACTTAACGCGAGGGATGTTGAAGGGATCAGGTTCATGACGGTTTTTAACAGCAAACTGTATCTAACTAATGTGCCGTGGAAGGTGAGAAACGTTCTGACACAAATTTTAACTGACTGACAGTGGCAATGGACTGAGTCGGTTTTTCCTGGATTACATGGTAAGAATAAGCTGCACAGTTCTTATTCTACCAAATCAATCAAGTAGTTCTTGAATGATGATAATTGGTAATGGTATGTAAGTATAGACAGCAATACTTTAATAATCAAGAAATATGAAATGCAAGGTATACTCACTGCATTGATGAGACATTCCAACAAGAAGAGTCAGGTTTTGCAAACTGGAATGCATTTTCGCACTGGTAGGTAGCTAGTTTTGCCACTGGTGTTGGTCATGATGTGTCATTTAGGCAGAAAATGCAATTTTACCTAATTGGAAAATCCTTAGCTGCTAGGTATAAGCACTCACCGCCCAAAAATGGACAAGTCTTTATATAGGACCACACATACATACGTGGTTCATTAAAGCTTACGCATGTTTCTCGCTATTTTCTATAGTTCTACATAAGGCGCTTTTCGAAATGTAGCATGGTTGAAGTATTATTTTTAGACATTTATCATTAGGCCATTCATAGAGTAAACACACAATCTCAATATCAGTACACCACCATTCAAATAGACGTTCTGGATATTATAGAACACTAAATAGGAAATTACCAGCAACCAAATCTATGTAACCGTAAGGTGAACAATTTTAGACTCTGATTTTCAAGGGTTGATGGTATGCGTTTGCGCGCTGCTAGGAACTAGGAAGGAATTAAAACTCTTTTCATACAGCGCGTGTCAGAAAGCATTTACAAAAACCGTACCCTATGTTTTAACAATGTTTGTTTAGTTATTATTCTCTTAAAGGAGGTAGTACAATTGTTGCATTCAAACAATAGACAACAAGCGCATTAAGTATATACTGTGGGAATTTTCCAATAATTGTTATTTAACAAGTTACTGCGGCGAAATGAATGGGTAGTAGTGTCAGTGTAATCGAAGCATTGTGGTTGGAAGCAAGACAGTACTTTAGTGGTAGTCTAGCATAGTGGAATCTTCGAAGAAAGAAACGATTTATCTATATGTACTAAAACAAAAAGGAACCAAGAGATGTTAAAGCGTATTGTGCAAATAAACTTTATGCCAAAGTACACTGGTGTACGATTTTTTAGCGAAACCAACTACATCTGCATGATATTGGAGAAGGTTAGGCATGCATTTTTTATGAATTTTTGTAAATTATATTGATGGTCAAGGCCATCCAGTTGGTTCCTGAATACTTAATGTAGTGGTTATAAATGTCAAATATTAGGATAAAAAATGATGACAAAAGCTCCATTTTTTAAGACTATTATAAGAATGCTGTTTGCCCGGCAGGTTCATGCATCATCGTATCGCTCACTCGGATTGTAAGGTTGCAATTATACTGTGACAGCGGTTTGAGCAGATATTTAGGTACATGAGTTATTTTTTTATTATACTTAACCTCAAGGCTCTCGCATATAAACTGAAAAACGTTCAATCTATGTATGTATACTCTTTATATTTGGAACAACAAATCTGTGCAAATTGGATATCAACATTTTTACAAACATGCTACTTTTCATGTATAGACTTACATTACACAGCATCACCTTTGATACCTTGATTCATTTTATAAAGGTTAAGGTAGGTAGACTGGTTCCAAACTAAACTGCACTTTGTGTGATACAGGTTTTTTCCAATAATGCCAATGCTGATCATAGAGGACAATTACTATATTATTATAATATGTGTTCTTCTTCCATGAATGCTAATAAAAGCAAACTTGTAGCACTACAAAATCTTACTTTGTAAATTCCACTGTCCACAGGTAAAAAGCATAAATCGGAATTACAAGAGAAATTATGCCTATTATTATGCCTACTAAACTGCAGTATATTCTCTCAATTTAAGCGCAACCTTCGGTTCGGATATGCTAGTATCCCGCGAGAAACTA
Source organism: Lepidocyrtoides sp. E14 (assembly GCA_027743805.1). Lineage (NCBI taxonomy): Eukaryota > Metazoa > Arthropoda > Collembola > Entomobryomorpha > Entomobryidae > Lepidocyrtoides > Lepidocyrtoides sp. E14. The sequence goes on along the minus strand of JAHZMZ010002561.1, from coordinate 3,868 downwards.
TTGTCAGATTTGGTAGTAAAATCCAAAGTATGATTAAATAAATTAAATTATAGCGTGTTGGTTATTATGTTATTATATGTATTACATATGTGTAATTTATTTAAAGCCTCCTTTCTTTTTATAAGTTAGTAACTCCACACAAATTTCATATCACTATTACGGTAACTGCTATCTGAAGGAGCAAGTGTGCGGTTAATTAATGAAAATCATGGCTGTAATTATGGTCAGGAGACTGGTACTTTTACAAAATTCGAGAATGTATGACAAAGTGCATAATTTATATACACAGGTTACGTGGAGTTCTAGTTGTAATGTACGATGTACATTATTGATAAAAAATACTAACGAACAACAAACGGCACTTGCAATATATGAAGCCTACTTTTTCAGCTAATGCCCAACTTGGACCAAATATTAAACTTTTCCGTCCCATGCGCTGGATTTGGAATCATTTTCGTTCCTTCAGAAATTGCATGGAATCTAATCTTACGGAAGAAAGTTTGCCAAAATATCTGGTCAAAGATCTAACATGTGAAACCATTGAATAATTTTGTGCAAAAATATCTGATTTCAACAATTTGTTTAGGCTTGTATGTTTTGAAAAAGTTTACTGTCCCTGGGTAAAAGGCATAGAAAGTGAAAAAAGGTTTAGCTTTAAACTAGGATTAAGACTCAAATGAGTTTAAGGACTGACGAATATGAAATTAGAGCATCCAGTCTGTAATGTTCTTCCTTTAGTCATTACAGGTTTCGAAATTATTGTTTCTTGTGTATTATTGCTGTTTGGCATCTATATTTATATTGCATTATTAATTTATTTCATATTTAAACATCAAAAATTATTAATGGCAAGAAATTTATCATAATGCGCATGAGTATGCATCAATCCATTTCAGTCCCTTCACGGTTTCTTGAAGCGGTTTGTACTCTAGTCCAATCCACCCATCATAATTATGTTGAGCAATCACAGACAATACAAAGTTAAAGTCTATCTCCCCTGGACTATCTGGTTCGTTGCGAGATGGCACTTGGGCAATTTGTATATGTCCTGATTTGAACAGTAAATAAATTACAAGAAACTTGAAAAATTATTTTTTGACTCCAAAAAAGTATAGCTTTTGTATTTGTTTCCCCATAGTTTAAAAGGTGCATGCTAATGTTTTAGCCAATGAAGTATTTACCTGTGTAAGGTAACGACTGCTCAATCCGCTTTGAAAGATTTCCATGAATTTGCTGAAGATGAAATAAATCCATCATTAAGCGTATGTTTGGACTGTTAATAGATTTGATAACTGAAATGGCTGTCAAGAAATGTGAACCAATAAAAGGATTTCAATCTGGTTTTATATGAAATATTGTGTCATAAACCTGCCGATTAAGGCTGCATTCACATTTTCACATATTATGCATACAGCGTGTTGTGCGTATAACTTACCTAGATCGTAACTATTCATAATATAACCTGGCACAGTTTGATTATTTATCGGCTCTAAAAGACCAACGATTCCACGCTTTTCCAACTCTGGTAGCACAGAACGCAAATTGCTTTCCAAGGTCCTGAGACATTTACTCTGTTCACTTGATAATTGTTCAGCCGGTAATTTCCCACTCATGATATGTATTCTGTAATGTGGCAAATTGACAAGCCAATTTATATACAAACTATGCATTGCAAAGTCAGTAGTCATTGCATATTATTTTCAATTTTCACTTTCTAGGTTTCTTCAATTGACATAAACTACCTTTTACATCCAAGTGCCTCAGCGTACTGCATCGACAAATCCATGGCCTTCTTAAAGTCTTCCTCCCTTCCAGGAAGAGCTGCTAGTCCACATTCGCCAAGACTTGTTTGACCTGTTTATAGGCAATGATGCAATCTTAAGTTGGCAGCCGAGAAAGAAAGTGTGACATTGACACTTATATAGCTATGTTACAAGTGACAATCAAACTTGGCAAATTCCACGCAAAGCTCACCAGGATATGAATTAATCAGAATTTGTTCCAGTCCCACTTCTTGTCGTTTTTTTGCAACGTCGTTGACTGGTATATCATAAGGAAACCAGAGCTCGACCCCTTTAAATCCAATTTTTCTGGCAGCTTCGTACCTTTGGAGCAAAGCTTCATGTTCCAAGAACATCATTGATATGTTGGCACAAAATTTTAACTTGTTCATTGTGGAAACCCTTGAAGATTCAATTAGTGCCTTAATTTCTATTGACACATGCAAAACAGATTTTCTCAAAAATTAAATTGCTGCTTTTGGGTCCTTTCCAGAACGAGACCAATTGGTGCGATGGGAAAGTATATATACACTAATGTCCACATGTCTCTGCTTCTAGTTTTTCTCTAGCTATGTACTTTCCTATGTTGTATGTATACACGTTTCCTTCTTTCCATTCCAAGTGCTAAGTGCTGCTGATGTGATGATATTAGATGTTAGATCGTTCAAGGTCAACTGAAACAAAATGCCTACTACATTTACTACATTTTAACTGCATTGCACGGTCTAAGCAAGCAACTTTTGCATGAATATCTATTGGTAAAAATACAAGCATAGAACACTGAACATCGTATCGTAACTTTTATCCATGCATAAGCCTCCTATGTTGTCCAGAGATAATATCGTATTAAAAGTTTTATTAAAAGTGATGGATGGTGAAATACTTGAATCCTGTGATTTATGGCAAATGGTATCGCCAGGAATTAGGAAATTCAGCTCAATTTATTATTTCGTCAAAGACATGTAAAAAATCCGAACATACTTTTATTGAAAAAATTATATTAAATTAAATCTTGTGCAAATGTAATCGTTTATTGTTTGGCAATATACAAAGTTAGAGAGTTAGATCTAGATAACAGTCACCAGTGAAAAATTGAAAATATTTACCCATTTTAATGTCAAATTTAATGATGTAGAATTCACAACAAAACTGATTCATCAGTCGGTAACAGTTATGTACATAAAAAAAGGTCATTTATTTTTATGAGTCCTGCTAGAACGCAGACAAAAGGAGTGATGATAAAATGATAATATGATATTGATATTGGGACGAATTGAAAGTGCAATTAAATTAATTTTCCCTCTATTCTGAAGGATGGGATTATTTTATTAATCTCAGCTCTATTAGGTGTCTAAAATAATTTTCCAACGAGGCCCGTTGAAATTTTAGGGCCCGCCCGAGGCCCAATTTTAATATACAGATGCCCGGAACGTTTCATTTGTTGGCTGTCTGTTAGTCTGTTTGATGCTAATTTGGAATAATTTTTTTTGTCTTACAGTTTCACCAAAACAAAATTATCCGATGTAACAATAACAGTATATATCATGCTGCATAATTTATGCAATAATTCAAAGAAACTGGGCCATTCATTATCAACATTTCCCCCGGGCAATTTTCTGCAACTTCTATCATACTTACTCGATGGAATCCTAGAATCAGTATAATGTAGTAAGAGTAAGAAAGTGATGGTTTTAGCTCATTAGCTTTAAATATATTTTTAAAATAAATGTAAATCACGAAATTTAAGACGGGGTGGAACAGAAAGGAAACCCATTTCAGTAATTTATTATTGTGTTGTTTTTTATATAAATATAATTTAATTTGCGTTTACAACTATAACGTATAAAAACCCCGATTTATACAACATATTAGTCCCAACTCACAACATAGTCTAATTCCACCAATCTATCCTACAAAATAAATTTATAATCAAGCGTTTGCGATATTTGAAATAAAATAACATGCATAAAACAGAGAGAAACTCTTCTAACCCTATGCTGAGCTATGAGACACTGAAATTTTTGAAGACGATGGTCCCACTGCGTTGTCCTTTTTGTCGTCCCTTGATGATGACTGGGAATCAGAAG
>JAHZMZ010002560.1:0-12434 GCA_027743805.1 Lepidocyrtoides sp. E14 | reverse complement strand
CCTAACTACTTTTGCATAAGTTGAAATGTATATGCACTTATTTTTTTCTTACTTTTCATTTCTAAGAAGAAAAAATATGCATATTGGGATTTGTGCGTACTTTAAAAAGCTGCTTGCTCCAGCTCTATATTGTAACCAATACAGCCACGATCACCACAAAAACATTACACGCAAATCGTTTCGTCTTCTTCAAAAAAGAACAAAAAGAAGAAAAAACAGTATCATTGGCAGAAGCAGCCGTTTGCTTACTTATTCCTTCTTAACTTTTTCTTCCTCTTTCTTTTTCCATCGTACTCAACTTTTTTTTTCGTTTCTCTCTCGAGAAAAAATTTGCATTGGGTGCGATGGATTCAGGGGCAGAAGCCATTCCGAGAGATGAAATATGTGCCACCATTATGAAAAGATGTAAGTTGGGGAACAATTTTCTGGCGTAAATATGGCGTTGGGCCCAGCATATTTGCATAAATATGTCTTTTCGGCATCCATCAAAGTGATGAAATGGTCCTAACTCCCAATTTGCATCTTTCCCTTTCCGCATCAACGACATGAGTACATTTTTCATTCAATGATATTCCACTATCCTGGTCCCAGTCGGGTATTCATAGGGAATTCTGCAGAAAAAAAAGTTTTAAAAATAAGTAGTGGTAAGTAAAAAAGAGTAGAGGAAAGGAAGCACTCTGCCACCACCATATTAAGCTTACAAGCTTTCCTTTACAACCACTTATTTTCTCCACCCTTTCTCCATCTCTACATACTACATATCCACCACCACAGCATATATTACTTTGTACATACCTATGCTACTTGTAACAGCCAAAGAAAGTCATTCTGGTGGAGGAAATCACAAAAGTATGTTACTATGAAATGAGTAAGCTGTTGGGATACTGCCACCACCACCACCGCCGCTCTTCTTTCTGCCACCATCGACATCGTTGACTATAGTTTAGAGACTTCAATCTAATAATGTTGAATGTACTTTTTTCCTGGCCAGTTTTTCAAAAAAAAATGAGTTATATATTTTTTCTTTGCATAAAAGCGCTTATGTTCATGTTATCACATCTTTTCTTCCAACGAACCAACTCTTCTCTGTACAAAGAAACTGAATTATTTTCTGCTTTCATTCTATCATAAGACATTTCTTCTCGAATGAATTTTATTGCACTCAATACTACTTTTTTTCTTTTTCCTTCCCCTTCTTTGAAAAAATATGCAACTCTATCCGGGAGTCATGTTGCTTATGATAATAATAATCATAAAATAATAATATATTGGCCAGTCAACCCTTTGAACATAATTTCTTGTTCGACAAATATCCCTTGACTATGAAACTACCAAACAGAGACAGTTATATGATGATTTTATGTTATGCAAACTTTAGTGCACGATTTTTTTTGGAAGGGACGGATTGCCCAAACCAACGATTTGAATGTGGATTGGAGTACAACAGTGTTTGTATTTTGGAGCTTACAATGGAAATAGTTTTTTTTTTCTTCTTCACTTTTTATTGCTGTACAACAACTTTAAATATGGAGGAAAAAGAACATATCCTGTGCTTCTCATTTTTTGTGACAACAATTTACACAAATTTCATGAATTGGAAGTATCACAGTACCATTACTAGCTATAAGTTTTATATATTTCACAAATTCCTTATTTCTTTTAAATGTGACGTGTCGCAAACCATTTTTAAACTCTGACCAAGCCTGTTCTAAATTTTACTTCTTGTAAATATCATTACTAGCTATAAGTTTTATATATTTCACAAATTCCTTATTTCTTTTAAATGTGACGTGTCGCAAACCATTTTTAAACTCTGACCAAGCCTGTTCTAAATTTTAATTCTTGTAAAAAAATCAACTATATGGGCATCGACAGCAGTGCTTCGTTAAAATTTTCTCCTTGTCTTTTAGAAACTATATCTACTCTGTGAAACTTATTTTTAAACTCTTCAAGTGTGTCAATATGTGCTGATTGAAGATGCACACTACTTACAAAAGTTAAAAACATAATGATAACCTTAAAATTGTTTCGATCCTTTTTTACTTCGTCGTGTGCAAAGTTTATTTACGCAGACACGTTTAGCACGTACCTATGCCCATTTTCGAATATGTAACATGTAGTTAAACTCAAAAAATATTTAGGTCCTTGTACACGATGTTGAGGCTCTCGAGTTGAGAGCAATGTGAGGAGAGCAAGCCAACAAATGTCAAGTAACAAATTTTAGTTTTATTATGTGACCCAAACGCAGCGAAATCTCTTCTTTAACTCTCTTCTTTTTTAGGGTTTGCTGTTGGTTATCCAGTATTTTTCTACACAGTGTCCTTGTATATATGCTTTCTTGTCTAAATATCATCCTTATCATCATTTTCATGTATGAATATTATGTAAATTTTAAGGGATGTAAGTGTGCACCATTGCGGAATAATGAAATAAAAATGTTTTTCCCAACGTCACATAAGGAATAATCTCAATATTCTATTCGCCGTCTGCCTCGGTCTACAATTCACAATTATGGCTTTTCAGTTTAAAGGATGCATGATGGTCTTTTTCTCGTTTTCATTTCGTGTAAAATTACTGTGAGCACGATAATAACATTGGAGAAAAAGTATTCCAAATGTCTACATCTATTCTCTCTTTGCTACGCTCTTTTTACTATACTTTTTAGCTCTAACAGTTGTTAGTTTAGCATAAGATATGAGATTTTCTCCTTCCAAAGAGACCACTCGCATGAACAACATACCTTCTTTAACTTATTCACATTGACATAATAAAACTGGAAATCGTAAAATTTTATGATTTTCATGTAAAGTATAATAATGGCTTTCTACATTTGTACTATTTACTCCTTTCCACACCAGAATTTGACTCTGTACATGTCATTTATCATGAATACATATCAGTGTTAAGATAATAAGCGCATGATGCCTCACACTAAAGAAATCTTGAAACTAATTCTAAATTCATTCGAGCTCACTTCCATACTTCCATTCCTGTCCCCTTGTTTAAAACTTGCCAATAAATAATATTATTGGCAGCAATCAACTTGGCTATCTAAATTATTTCACCACATAAAATTTTGAAAGACTAATAAATTCATTGGGGAAATAACTACTATGAATACATGAAACCTTTATTGTTTTTTTACATTTTTTCACAAAGTTTCTACAGGATATATCATTGCATATAATATAGCATTATTAGCAACCTAACCGCATTGCAATCAACATCAATATGATTTGCATTGCTGTAATAAACTAGTTTTTTTTTGTAGATGGCCTAACTCTAAATCCTTGTTGACAGTCGTACTCATGTCAGCTATAATTTAGAACACACATGGAAAATGGATTGTCTCTAGTCTCTTTAGTTCAGTACTTGTTTTGTTGCTCACATGGAAAAAAGAGTCCAGCACATGGAAAAGTGCGAATATTTTCACGAATGTGTCTGCTCTTGTTCAATTGTAAATAAATGCATTGCATAGCTAATAATGACACATCCTTTTATTTGTGTAGTATATCCAGTCAAATATAAAACTGTTCAGCGTGGTTAATGCATTTGATGAGACCACAGGATTTATATGAGCTATACGCTGTAAGGCTTTACGTAAAATTTTTCTTCACGCCGACACTTACTTAGATGAAGACATAAGGGGAGCAGCAAATTCCCTTTAGTGCCCTTGCCTAATTTATTACTATGAAAGGGAAACTTATGAGCAAGATGACAATTACACCAAGAATAACAAGAATAGCTGTCCACAAGTAGACTTTGTAGGCACAAAATTTACTATTTTTCTTCTACTTTTTGTGGTTGTCAGCGATGATGAAAATGATGAAATTGTCAACGAGCAGCAAAGCACTGTATGAGAAAATGTACTCCATCATAATTTTGTATATCTAGTTCAGTATAAAAAGGGGAACAGCCCAACGACTTACATTATAGTATGAGAGAAATAAAGTATAAATTGTCAAAGGAAATATTATGGATGAAATGGAGACTGAAAACTTTTCTTCAATCTTTTCCGCTTCTCCTTGCAGCGTGGTGGTGACAACATTGTTATTTTTACCAAGATAAAGACCAGGATGGACGTATATAAATGAATGGGAAAATCTTGTTTGGGAGAGTTCGCTTAGTCTGGTACACAAACTAAAAATGGTGAATATAATAATCTATATCATATAAATATAGTAGCGAGCAAAATCCGTATTTTATAACAGCTTCTTTTCTTTGCCTCCTCCTCCAACACTTCATTTTCCGTTTACATATTCTATAATGCCACTTACTTTTCTCTCATGCATGCAATAACCAACCGTCTTCTTTCTTTTCTCTACACATCTTCCTTCATCACGTAATCATTATCGTAGTCACATCATCATGATCATCATCATCTTAGTCATCTTGTTGTACTGCTGATCAACCAGCCAGCGGCAAGAAACCAATTTTATTTCCTTGTGAAAACCATAAAGCGAAAGTGGTAAAAGAGCTGTTGGCACTTTTCTCCCACTTTTCCATATAACATCACCACGAAAAAGAAGAGGGATGATTATTATAAAGTAGACGAAGAAGAACAAAACTGACTTGAGTACAGCAATCTTTTTATGTTACATTTGACAGAGCAAATTTTCATACGTAAAACTGAAAAACAAATTCAGGAAAGCAGACGAGAAAACTTCATTCAAGTGAAAAATGAGGAGCAGAGTAACAACAAAGTTGCAAGAATGGCAGCAAGCAACTCAGCCCACAACCATAATAAAAGTAGGTGATATTTAATAGATTTTTAGCTACACTTGACTACATCGTTCGTATATGTTTTGGCAGTGGTATTTATATTCAACGAAAACAAACAAAGGAAGAAAGAGTCTCTTCTAAACTGTCTAGAGCTGTTTACGTTGTAAGCTACAACTAGTCTGTCAATCACGCTTAAATCTGATGGACTGTGATAAAGTACATGTGTAAAACAAGTTGACACCACATTATCATAGCAGCAGCACTTATAACAATATTATAATAATGGAATTCCTGCTGCTTTGCTTATGATGTTATTGTCTTTGTGCTGAATTGAATGAAATGAGAGTTCACGACCAGGAAAATGTTTCAGCTATTTTTGTGTAATCCACACTCACTTCACTTTCCAAGTCAAGAAGAAGAAGAAGAAGTGGGCGGGTGAGTGAGTGATAGCTACCGGTGGTAGTGGTTACATAGAATGATGATAGTAGAAATAGTGAAAATGGTACTGAGGTTGGCGGCGGCAGTAGTGGTGGTGGTGGTAAACGGTATGCAAATAATGTTTATGGTGGTGGTGTAAATTGAGTAGATTAAGTTTACTCTTGACAGGATTGTTTCTGTGTTGGCTGGAGGTGCCATGAAAGAGATGATACGAACTTGGAACAACACTTTCTCCACCCCATGTATATCAGGGCAAATATGTTTTCAGAAAAAGAAAATTCAGCTATGCTTCGAGTATATAGATACATACATACATGCATTCATTGGGGTGTACTCTGTTCATATAAGAAAGGATATTCAGTCACTTTTTGAATGTGATATCATTCATTGCTGGTGAGTGACTCAAGTGAAATGCTCAATTCCATAAAGCATATAGGGCGAGAGAAGTGAACGGGAAATGATGAATTTGAAAAGTCAAATCTCGACGATTGCCTGAAAACATGAATCTAGACGACTCTTGTTTTTGAATAATATTATCAAGTAGAAGGGATGATGCTCCTAATGTTTTGATACTTTCAGTCAGATATGAAAATGATATGATAGTACTATGCAAAATTGCGTGTTGTGAAAAACGCCATTTCATTCCATGAAATGCATATTTTTTTATATACATTCTAGATGAATTATTTGTGCAGAGCAATATGCAAAAAGGTATCGTAACGACATTATCATCTCCTTAAATACATTAAAAAGAAACATGAATCGGTACGAACGGCAGAGATGATGATGTATTCATATTATTGAATGCACAACAAAAGCCATTATAACTGACAGAGAGGGAAAACAAGTTGTCATTCTTTCACCGACAATAAATCAGCTCCTCTTTATAGCATGACATCCGCTTTTCAAGATGAAAACTCTAGTAGAATATTAATAGCACATGCATACAAACTTCCTAAATACAATACGATTATGTTATTATGATTGCTGAACTCGGAGTCATTTCCTGGAATTGTTTTGTTTGTTGTGCTACATGAGCTGGAAAACATTGGATTCGTTGCACTTCAAAACAACTAAAATGGACATTGGTACAAAGGAAAAACACCGAGAGCATTCACACTTTCATTAGATTTCGGCTAAAATTAGAAGCGATAAACTCGATATAACATATTTGCTTCATATTTATTAATGTAAAATATTATAATTTTTCTAAATTTTTAAACTGTCAAATCTTTAACCAACAAGTTCCACAGTAGCTTTCATTTTGAATACTTTAACAGTCATCAAGAGACTACTAACAAAAATATCCAGAAGTTAATGCTGGATGTACCATGCTTCTATACTAGACCCATCTGATTCTCCAGTTTCAGTGACTTTTCTGCCACAGTTTTTCTCAATCTCGGTAGGATCAACTACTGAAGATGAAAAGATGGACCTGCTGTTAAATCCTTTTGTATCGCGACAGACAGACACACACATCCACAAGAAGGTATTTTGTTACATGCACCACCACAACATGAGAATGGAGAGGAGATAAGTTTCATGGAGTTGAAAGCATGAAGGATTGTGTGATTTCACGGATTAATTGAACAACGTCCCATTTGGGATGATAGTGGAAAGAGATTGATAACTTGATCTGTGACATTACAGATGGGAACTTTTTTCTTGACTTGAAACATTAATTGGAGTATTTTTATATGTTCATGGTCTTGGAAAGAACAATATATAATAAAATAAACCGTTACTAATTCATAATATATTTATACACACTCGTGTGTGTATCTCTAGTACCCTGTGTAGTAAGTCATGTTTTCTCGTTCCATGAAAACTGTCGATTTGGTCAACATTCCCTCAAAGCAACACACACACGGCACTCAGTTTAAGAAACCAGATTTACTCCCGGGACCGTAACTTGAAATTACATCTTATTTCGATCTCAGGCTTACCTACAAACTGTCAACTCGCAAATCTTGATTTTCCCTAGTTGACTATCACCATCAGATGGATAGTTTTTGCCTTTCGTTCAGGTAGAAGTGTAATACTGTTTTCTTACTTTTGTCTCTAGAGAATCTTCACAAAAACAAGTCTACAGCAAAAAACAAAATCCTATAGTTTGATTGCAAATAAGTGATTGAAAGAGTAAGTCTCCCTTGGAACAAGACGTCTTCACTTTGCTAGAAAACAACTTGACGAGAGATTGTGAAAATGTGTGATTTTTCTTGGCATCTGGGTCTTGGAACAGTGCACAGAGTCAGTGGTATTAAGTAAGTTAACATTACATATTATCAGATATGCCATCTCATATTTTTCAATGAATTAATTAAATGTGTGTGCAGTTAAACTAAATGCAATTTCTCCATTTGTTTCAAATATGAAATCCAGTATTTAGGAATTGTTTTTTTCTTTGATGATACGAATAACGCTCATCATCAAATCAAATAACCCCAAACAGCTTTTTTGCCTTTTTCTTCTTCATTATAATGTACGACATAAGGAAGAAAACAAAATATTAAAGTAACGCGTGGGTTAAGTAATAACTTTGATATGAATGAATCGCTGCCTACTATCTCTGATAACTAAGCCACACGTACCCTTCCCACAACGCCTACTCTACCACTGCATTATAATGAAAACAGTTTTCTTATCAGATTCACGAGAGGAAGCAGATTTGCAGACGTTGACTTATTTTTGGCCTTTCATAATAATAGCTTCTTGACTAAATGGCCCACTATCGAATCTAATATGCTCCCCTTCTTCCCACTTGCAACTCGGATGATGAAGGGGGCATCCGACCATTTATTTGTATTAGTTTTTCTCTCTCTCTTCTGCCAAACTACAAAAATATTCTCCATAAATATTTACCACGTTCATCATATCTTGCTGTGAACAAAAAAAACGTACACCCAAAAACTATCCATATAAAAGACAGACTAGTGACTGGTTTCATATGAACTATAATGCACATTCATAACTGTATCGAAGGCCATCAGGATAAAAAAAAGCTATACACATGTACATACAATACAATAACTGGCTTTTGTGTATGTCGGCTTGCTTGACACTCTTGGATGACTGGATCCTTGGCAGCATCTATTCACTCATCCGCTACTTCATTGACAATAAATACATAAAGAAGGGATTGGCACGGTCGAGATGTTCGCTACATTATCATTACTATTCTTGTTATTCGTCAAATGGAGTGTTGTTCTATCGCATTTTTTCTTTCCTTTCAGTCTGATTTTGCCCTTCTCTTTCTTCAACACTATTATTATTATTACTGCGGTCTACCCAAGCCAACTGGAATAATGTCAATGTCTACAGACAAATAAAAATATTTAGATGGAGTAGTATTTCAGAGGTTTGTTCATGTTTGTGGTTTTCCTCGTGATGAGAGGCAGAGTGCATGCATGCATCGGATTTTCCCCATCATCAAAACGATACCACCACTGATTATGATGGTCATGATGATCCAGAGCATCTATGGTGCTACTATTGTATTCTTATGATGATAGTAATGCTGATGGCGTATATGCTCACGATAAAGAATATATTGAGGCAGCAACCAGCCGTCATGATCATCAGGACAATCAAGTCATTTCATTTATTCCTTCCGAAATGAATTCGAGGGGAAAATTCACCAAGTGACTAAAAGTAAATACGAGTCACGAGCAATGCTAGCTAGTAAATACTCTAAGCATCCTCCTATCAACTTGCTCCAGTTACTGTACAGTTTTCTCCGCACTGACTGTCTCTTTGGGACTTCCTCTACGTCTTCTTCTCATCATTGCGATTTTGATCCAGTTGCCAACACCAGTTACATATTTATAAAAATGAAATATAGGCGCGCATTGATCTCACTAAACAAGACAAGAAGAAGATCGTGAAGAAGATATGCACAGGAGAGGAACGCATTCTCACTTTTCTCATTTCATACAAATCTAGCTGGGAGGGTGAGCCAAAATGTTTTGCTGCTGTTGCTTTTCTACTATCTGTTTGCACAAAAATTTGTTCATTCTCCTGCCGGGTTTCTCATAGAAGAATGAGTGGTAAGGGAAGCGCAATGTATTCACCCATAAATAAATATATCGAGATGTAATCATGTGAAGAGGCTCGGTCGCATTACGGGTGAAATCTGTTTCTCATGCCTCATGCTTTTACTTAACTTTAATAATAATAATAATAATAACATTTCCTATATAAAACTGAAACGCTGCACAGGCAAATAGAGAAAAACACTTTTTCCGTTACCTATCAGCATATACATAAGGAATTTTCCATTACTTACATATGTACATACTACCACCACCACCAATCTTACGGCAGTTGAAACAGGTTTTTTTTCGTATAAGAGCTATAGTAATGCTCATATGCTCGTATTAATAAAGAAAGGACAGTATGCTTTCACTTCCTCAAGTCATAGTCGTACATTTGTCACATGATATGATATTTACGCAAGTAAACGACTGAAAGAGGAAAATAGAGATAGAAATACACAAGTTGAGTATTTTTCAGACAAAGTAAAAGGAAAAATCTGCTTCGCATAGTTCCATAAGAAAAGATATTATTTTATTTCATATCACAGCTGAGTGAAGTAGTACCTAGTAGAAGTGGTGGTGAGAAGAGAAGAGAAAAAAAAAACACATTCTAATATTTTGAATATGACTTCAAATGGAAACCATACCATGTTTAGGTACTTGTATATGTGTATACTTACTTACAAGTATGAATGATAATATGAGAAAAGAAGCAAAGTGTTTGTGTGGAATATTTTTTGTGATTGTGATTGCTCGACACACATTGCCTTTTTACAACAATGAGAAAAGAGTAGTGCTCCATAATACACACATAGCTTTGTAAATACTGATATTGTTATATAGAGTCATGGTGGCGTTAGTTGGGACGGTGTTCAGGAGCAAAAAGAAGAAAAGTCATATTTTGAAATTGAGATTGCTTATCTCTCACAAACTTTTTGTACCGTTCAACTTGCTAACTGTCACGTTAAGGATAAATTGTGACTCATATACAGAGAAACCACATCACCACCAACAAAAAAAGAGAAATTTTCTCTTTTTGCTTCTGCTGCTCACACAGCTTGTTTGTTGCTTTTCTTCCTGGCGAGAATATGCTCGTATAATGTATGCCTGAGAGTAAGTAGTGTGTAAGTTAAGTAAATAATATCAAAATGGAATATGGCACATCAACCAGCTTTTCGTGCGACGAGAGAACTAAAGTACATAACAAATGTGCTTGTGTGTGCATGGTGCAAGAGCGAGATTGTTTTCTGTTGTTGCCACCATCACTTCTTTCTCCCTTATTTTTGCCAGTGTGCGTTACTGGAGCATCTTGACTATTTTTTAAGTCTTTCTCTTCTTCTCGTCGTATCTTATGCTACCCAGCAAGGAGCATAAGGGGAAAAACTAATGCGACTCAAATTTGTGCATTTGAACTGAAAAGTGCAGAGACAAGCAGTATATAACTGCTAATGGAATCTGGTCTGGCCTGCTGTTGTTCTGAAGACGACACCAGAAAAGCAGAATTGTATATACATACAAAAATAAAATAAAAATATAGTTTTATAAGCGAGCATTTAGCAGCAAGGCATATACGGTTGACCTTTTCTTACATTATTTTAAATCAGAAGAAAGCAGCTTAAAGGATGACTTAATACAAACGAATTGTTCAAAGATCACGGATATACTACAGCCAGCTTTGCCTGTATGGCAATATTGTATGTATCTCGTTTGATATTGTATAATATGAACATACTTATTGAGAAGGTATATAATGAAGTAGACAAGGGTTCCCTCCCAGTAATAATAGATAAAAGTGAAAGTGAAATTTAGTAAATGCCAGATTATTATTACCTTGTCTTTCTCTCCTTTCGGTTGGAGGAAGTAAGCGAGGAATTATGTTCCTCTTCCCTACTCACTTCCATCCACTATATATACTGGATTTACAGTTTTCTCCCCGAAAGTCTGTCTCCAGTTGATTTTGGTTAGCAAGCAGAAGGAGTTCACATTTTACAACAGATTCTACAGAGAGAAAAATGAAGATTTTGCGTTGTCACCTTCTTGGAATATGCTTTGAATGCAGTATTTGTCATTTCACTGTGCTTGGCTCTTTTCATATAAATAATAATTGTGTATCAAATGTGCATACATTTTTCAGCTCTCTTGTAGTAAAAGTTTTTTTGGGGGTATGTGATATTGTACGGCAGCATAGGGAAATAGTTTATAAGTGTATGTGACTCGCCACAAGAAAAGGGTTTTAGAGATGGTAGAAGAGATAGGGATAGAAGCAATCATCTTCGCTTGTCTACCATGAGCCTTTTCTATAGGTTATCATCATCCACCCTAAATACGTTTTGTATTCCTTCCTTTCTTACACAATTGCATACTATATTTCAGTTTAAGTAGCGTATAAAGCAGGAATAGCGAGAGCAATTGTTACTACTACTGCTGCCACTTGACTATACCACATCCCAACAACCCCCTAGTCTGTTGTGCTTGAGAGTTAAAGGGAAAAAGTTTTTTTTTCTTGGTGTTATGTTGGCTCAACTGCATGGCTCTTGTCTCTGCTAATAAAGGAAACCAAGCACGATTCCAGATTTTCTCTACTCAATTTCATTTACACATTCCACAAGCTCAGTCAGAGAAGGAGAGGTATACAAAGGTCTTATAAAAACCACATTGTAATTGTGAGGGCAAACAGAGTGGCATGTTAAATAAAACTTATTTTTTTAGATTGAAAATGGACAGCCTTTTAAGTACAAAAAAGAAACAAAATTGGCTGAACTGCTGACACGATAACAAGAAAACACGTAAAGAAATTAAATTACGAGCTAAACTTTAAACATTTCATTCAAACACTGTACTCCAAAATCGGGGATATAGACAGTGAATTAAGAAGTTATTCATATTGTCCCAAATTGAAAAAGAAAGGAACGGCAAGGAAAGGCTATTATTATTATTTTGTAACGTAACTTGCTTTTAAATTGAAATATATATGGAAAACAATAAACAAAAACATTTTAAAAGTCAAGTCAGTTATAGCATAAAACATGATGAATACATCTTTCAAGTTGTGGGAAAGAAAGTAGATTTTTTTTTCTGGAATGAATATGCTTCCTTTATACATGAGTTGTGACATTAATAAAGGTTATTAAATGCGAGATTTTCTATTCCTTTCTTTCTTGTTCTCTTTGCCCCTGCCTTTTCATTTTCTCCACTTCCGTTTGATAGGGATACACACACACAACAGCCTCTCTACTTGAA
>JAHZMZ010002559.1:0-23541 GCA_027743805.1 Lepidocyrtoides sp. E14 | reverse complement strand
CTCAATAATGGCCGGCGTGCCTCCTTCCTCTCTGTATTCAATATTCTGCAAATATATACACAAAAATACATGTAAAAAGTAGTAAAAACCCAGGTCTGTTATGGGAGAAAAGTTGGAGGCCAAAATTAAATGCTACTTTGTTACATAGTATACCTGCAGATACCGATGAGAATCCTTGGTTACAAAGAAAACTGTGCCTCCTCCGCCTCCATCTGGTACTGGATTTTCAAAAACGGATTTCTTTGCCACGAGCACCCCTATGAATAACATTTGTACACATTGAGTACTTGAGATAATATCCTGTAGAAGAACAATGCAGCAAAGATAAAGCAACTTGTTCCTAGCTAACCTGGAGTTTGGGGTCCACCAACAAACTTATGACCAGAGAAATACAGTGCATCCTTTTTAGCCTGACCTTCTTCTCCTTGACTGGTTACAACTGGATTCATGACAATTTGTACATGAGGAGCAGCAGCAGAGTAGTCCCAAAACGCAAGTCCACCATATTTGTGCATTAAAATTGTAACGGCTACGTCATCTGTTGGTACACCTGTGATATTGGAAGCGATTGAGAAACTCCCAATTAATTGACGATCCTTCACATCCTCCGAGGAAGCTTCCTTTAACTTTTCCTCGAGGTACTTCATATCAAACGACCCTTCAGATGTTTCCGGAATGTAAATCATCTAGAAGAATTATAAGAAACTGTTAATACTTATACTTATCATTGACATTAGTGTATAAGCAGGTAAATCATTAAAATGCTACCTTGGCTCCAGCATCTCTCCAAGGAAGTATATTAGAATGATGCTCATACGGACCAATGAAAACTACAGGTGGCGGTCTATCATTGCCTCCCATAACAGCGTTTATGAGTTTATGCACTGCTGCAGTTGCTCCTGATCCACAAAATATTACTGCGTCATGCTCAGATGCACCAACTGCGTTTCTAATGATATCCTTGGACTCATGTCTGTCAGTAAAAAACATAAACCATTGGTTTAAACATACGTAACATTTTCAATGTGTAAACTAGTCTGCAGCGCTCTCAATTTCCCGACCGTTTCTGATTAATTGCAAATTATGAGTTTTTTCCTACCTGAACATGGTTGTCTGCGAGGATGTTAAGGTGGATGTCGTATGAGTATTCCCATAGTAAGGCAAAACATGATCTCTAATATAGTCCTCAATGCATCTCAAAGGTTGACCGGACGCTGTATGGTCCATATAAACACCTGAAAATTATACGGAAAAAGCATTACAAATTAATTCTTTAATCATGGTGTAATTGTTTTTTTTCTGAAGGTACAAGTATTTTACTACTTTTAATATTCAATAAATGAAGCGACTGAAATGATAATAGTGCTATTTTTATTTTTAAAAAATAATAATTAATTGTAAAACATTTAAATGCAAACAGGAAAACTCATTCCATTATGACTCATTTTATTAGTCATACATATATACAAAAAATAATTTCCTACATCGTCGAATCAATTAATGCGCATAAGTAACTTTCCCTTCAAGAGCGAAAAGAAAGATTGAAAACGTGCCATAAAAATACAAGACTTTGTTTCAAGTTGACTAGATAATAATGAATAATGTTTAACATAAAGATAACAAAACAAAACGCTGCCGTTAATACCAGCATGCTCATTAACTAAACAGTTTCAATAAAATTATCATATTTTGTATGCATGAAAAAGTCGTGTACTTGTTTGTTTACGCTTTCGACATGTACACTGCAGTTTTAGCTTCTTTTAAAAGTCTCCTTTCTCTTTGTCCATCGCTTTTTATGTAATGTACCCATAATTATGTTTTTACTGGGTGTCTACATCTGCAACAAACTGATTTCTCTTCGTTTCATCGTCTGGGGCGTTAAAGATTTGTTTTGAGTACTGATCAACGATTTATATGTTGACTCTAAACATTGAACGTCCCGTCACAAAAATACAGACAAATGGAGAGATTTGAATCTAACGACTTTGTTTGCTTCAATGAAACCGACCATGCTTCGAAATTATTTTTGTAATACGTCCAAAAGACTAAATTCTAACAAGTCCAAAGGACTTTTGAATAAATTCATACCAGATTTTTCCCAACAGTCTCATCCACATCTTGAAAGCATACATGAACACATTCAAAAAATCCATGATTGTCTACGAAATCATGGCATGGTACCAAAATAAAAAAGAAATGTCATGTTGTGTTACATTTGGTTTTGGTCAGCACTCTGACTGACTGATTGACTATAAAACTATAAGGCTGAAATGATGCTTCTGTGAAATCGTGTCGAAATTATGACTAAAATATACACAAATAAAATAAGCAAAAACTACAAATGGATGAGTCTAACAGATCCTCTTTCACATTTAAAATATGAATCTCATAAACAAAATATTTTCACACTGTGTGGTTTAATTTTATGCGCTGTTTAGTAATAAATAATACAGCGTTGACGTTTGTGATTCGTCCCGAAACCCCAAACAAAAATTTGCTACGCAGTAGCAGCAGCACTAGGTGAGACGTCATTTCCATTACTGACACTTTAACCCACATTTGATTTGTTAAAGCAGTTCTTTGTAGTAATTAATGCAACATGCATCTAGTGGTAAACGTGGACATTAAAAGATGTGCATAAGACAGTCATTAAAAACAACTACTACACAGTGCGTATAAGTTTCCACACGATCTCGAAGAAAAATGCCAATGTTTGGTAGATATGAACCGCTACTGTAACAGTAATGTTGTTGTTTAACTTTCACCAAACAAAGCAGTCCTCCGTCCTTCATGTTTTACCGTATGACAAGAAGCGTAACCGCCCGTTAGGTAAACATAAATAGTAAATATTATGGATGAAATTTGGAACATGGAAGGAAATAAAACAAAATATTTGTAAGCATTGGTATTCATCTGTTGTTTTTCGAAACTTGACTAGCAACGTACAACATTCACTTCTTGTAAACTGCTGTTGTTAAAAAGTTCAATGTAATACCATGTAACGGTATTTGCTGGTGGAATGATAATGAAATGCGGTGATGTCGTATAAATACCGTTTCCAACAAGCTGTTTCGGATTGTTACTTGCATAGTTGCACCGTTGCAATCCGGAACGATGACGACGGTGTCACCACAACGTAGCGTCTTAGCTGTGCAAAGTTACATACAACAGAAATCAGACACCACAGCACATTGCCTGCACTGACGACAGTATAATATCCAATTGAAGCTCATCCCAGAAATGAAAGTATTTACAAAAGGCAGGAACTCTATTAATTTGCTTCATTGCAACTGAATGAAGCAATAAATTGTCATCATTATGTCAAGAAACTGAATCCGGCTTTTATTGCGATAAATTACAAAGAAAAAAATATGTGAGAGGATGCCAAAAGTAAAAACTCTTCTCGTTTTTTTTTTGAAGAATACATGTTGGATTTTGGATTAACGATGTAAAAATGGTATATACCTATAAACTCATAGTATATAGTTCATAGTTTTGCAGCTTAACGACCATTTTTGGCAAATGTGAATTTGAATATACCACGTGTGTAAATTATGTGCGTGGTAGGTTGGTTGGTAAGTAGTAACCAATACTTGATTACGTACACGACTATTGGAAAATTGGAATGCATCCATGAGGAATACCTATTGACAGAATATGCAATTGTTAAGCCCTGTCTCTCATCAAGCAGTAGTACTACTGGCTTGCAGAAAGACATACAACTTCACTGTTGGAAAGCGCTTGTCACTTTTTTAGCAAATGAGTGATGATAGAACGCTGAGGTAGTAAAGAGGAGAATTTGACTAAGAAGAAATATTCTATCATTTTGGAAAATGCCAATTCATTATATTTACATTGTGTCAAGTGCAGTGCATGCCATTTATTTTAACTGACATTCCTCCTCATCATAATAACATACATGCATTTTT
This sequence comes from Lepidocyrtoides sp. E14, assembly GCA_027743805.1. Lineage (NCBI taxonomy): Eukaryota > Metazoa > Arthropoda > Collembola > Entomobryomorpha > Entomobryidae > Lepidocyrtoides > Lepidocyrtoides sp. E14. Next base: position 19,612 of record JAHZMZ010002559.1, on the reverse strand, counting down.
TCCTTTCCAAACATGAAAACTAGATCAAGCTGCTCATCCTCATCAGAGATACAAAAGTATTTTCTCTCCACAAAGTATGTATCTTTGTTTTACTATACTAGAATAACTGCTCCTGCTACTTGGAGAAATCCTGAGCACCATAATACTAAATGCTAGAAACATACCTAGCCATTTTATTAAACAGTTATACTAAAATTACAATTTGTGTATTATGCAGTGAGTCAATCGTAAAATATGTTAGCGCAACAAGTTCTAATTTTTAATTTGCATTTGCCTAAATAATTAACGACCAAGTTGTAAGTAGCTAGAGAGAAAAAGCATTTCACTTAATATTGAACTCTTAAAAAGAGAGAAAGAAGAAGAAAAAAGTCCATGGCCTAAAAGTCATAATCGGTTCCCGGTATTAAAAAAATCGTCTGTTTTTTTTTTCTCTACCGACTTTCTCGTGGCCAAAATTTAATAGTTGTTATTGCACAGCACATTCCATTGTATGCTGTAAGGCATGTCATGTCGTCGTAACTGGTAACATACTTTAATCTGTGCGACGAAGTGTGTAATAGGAATATAGACTGCACTCTCATGGCAAAATTCTCTAGAATTCATTCAAACGCCGTTTCCTCATGAGTCGATGCTATTCATGTCGATCGGTGAAACTCAGCGGCAGCTGTCATCTAAAAAAGTGTTGCCATGATAAAAACCTAGTTTTGGCAAAGGAGACAGTGAAGTATCATCATCACTATCATCATCATCATGCATAATATGCGTTGCTAGAAAGGAAAGGAAACAAAAAAGAGGAGGAGAAACACATTCTTGAAAGCTTGTCGCTTGTATGCAAGCAAACATCATAAATTTATGGGTATTTTTCATGGAAGAAATATCGAAATGTCGGTTTGCACTGCTTTTAACTGGTGGCCAATGTGAAACAAGCGTAAACACACACTGCACGTTTCTAACAAGCCTTTCTCATCTTTTTACAACGACGCCAGCTCAAGAGTTTATTCAGTTTGCTTACCACCAGTGGTAAGATACCATACCATACCATACCACCCAGACTACTTGAACGGACGAATGCAAAATGTTTTTTTTTTCAAGTGTATTTGGATTCAATCAACCAAGAAAGTTATATAGGCACAACTAAAATAATGGAATGATAATGAGGAAAGTTTTTTTTAAGCATATGCAATGCAAAATCTATTATAATGACTCCTGCTAGCATTTTAACTGTTAGAAAAGCACATTTTTCAAACGTGCAAGTGCCACTTTAAATACATTGCTAGTTTTACATGCACCAGTTGATGAGTCTATATTATGCCTTTTTATTTCCTTCCACCGGCTTAATCTCATGGAAAACCAAAGATTAAAAAAACTCGTTTCCTACAACACTAAAACTTCCAAAATCTTGAAAGGAATAGGTAACCCTTGTAGTCTTGTGATTAATTAATGGCCAGACGTTTACATGTTTATTTTGATTCTGCGATTATAAGGAGTTTTAAATTTACAAAATATTAATACATAAACCGTTTTATTTAAAAAAGGGATGATGAGAACGAAGGGACAAGCAAGTGAACTTTTGATTTTCTCCCGAAAAAAGGAAACGTGTTTTTTGTTTAACAAGAATCGCATTTACATTAACAAAATATAATCATGTTTTTCATTCAAAGCACGGACGGACGGGCTTTGTAGTGCCTTCAACTTTCAAGGTTATCTGAAAAACAGACTAAACACACAAGTTGACTTTTCCGAGTGTAATGTCAAAGTCTACACAAAATTTGTTCATTAAGACGAGACGATGTAAATTTGCAATGAAACATGGAGTCGGAGTAATACTTAAGTTCCGTCTATGACAAGCAAATGTACAAAAAGTACTTCCCGTCCGTGTGTATGTCGTATTTGTGATAGTTTAGGTAGTTACTTTGTTGCATTCAATTTAAAATTATGGAATGATAAAAAGCATCTTGTTCAGCAAATGAAACTTTCAAGGACGCAAATGTAATTTTAACAGCAAACTTTACATAATGTTCTGAGACTCTGGCAGTTTAAAAACTAGTTTTTTATGGCAAGAACGTACTTACAGTAGAAGGAAAGAGCACGTATGTGTAATGATGATTCTTGGTGAGAAAAAAAATATTCACATTACTTTTTATTTCGCGTTGGTAGCATCCACGATGTAACATTATAGTGATAAATGAATGATAAACATGATCGTCTGTTGAGTATTTATTGTAAGTTTCAGTTGAGTGGAAACAGTGTAAGTTAACAAGCACCTTATTTTCAAGATGTTATCTCTGCGTGCAAAAATAGCATGCAGGAAAGGGATTTCAAAAGTTTAGTTGAAAACCTCAATCTTGTATTTATTTATATATTTAATGTACCATGAAAATTTGTTTAAAATAACTTTTTAGGTAATTTGAAATAGTGATCATGAGACTCTTAGGGTGCTAGAAATAGATGACGGCTCATGATGATGACTAACTATAAAACTCAAATGCATAATTATCCAATTTTATTCATTAAGTTATTTAAAAACTGATTCAAGAAATGTAGTGCATTTAATGCACTTAGATTTTTTTGTTAGATTTAGGACAGAAAGAACGAAACACGTATGTGAATAAAATAATATTGTCATTGTCTGAGTTTGAGTACTGGATAAATTTGCTGTGGTAGCTTATAAGAAAGATGCATGCAAAGTTTGCATGGCAAACATGCAATGTTTAAGTTCCAGTTATGAAGATTCCAGTATTCATTGCTTTACATACGTCGTTGTTTTTTATTCATTCTCTGTCTTAAATTAACGAGATTACGAACGTCTTCCAACCTTTTCTAATCAACCCTGTTTAGATTTATCCTGGAAAATGGAATATAAAAACTTTTTGTTCATTTTTTGCGTCGTATCCCCGACAAACCAACCTATGATTTTACGTTTCGTTAAGAAAAAATCTTAAACATAACAAGTAACTCAAAGATTTTTCTCTAACGAAGCGTAAAATCATTGGTTGGTTTGTCGGGGATAAGACGCAAAAATTGTACAAAAAAGTTATGGTATTCCATTTTCCAGTAAATCTGAAAATAATAAGCAACGAAACTAATACATTTTAAATTCAATGATGATAAAGTCGTACACTCCTCTTGAGTCTATGACATAAAACCTCATTATAAGCAGATTGAAAGCTGAGGGTTTGTTAGTCAGTCGAAACGGAAAATAGTCTGCTTATGATTTTCCAAAGTCAGAGAACAAAGACATTTAGAAGCAATGGAGACTGGAACTCTATTATTTTTCGTACTACAATCTTAATTAATGGGAAAAGCTGTACAGGAAAAAGTTAAACAATCTTTTTAGAAATAGCACAAGCTCCTTAGCAAGAGAAGTCAGTAAGCAATCTTTGGAACTGTTTCTCAACTCAACGGGTAGTTATTATCATTATTTTTGACTAATGCAATAAAATATGCTGAGTACGTTCTTAGCTTCCTAAAACACAATAAATCTCAGGGGAGAGTTTAGTATTGAATCTTGAAAGGAAATTGAATGATTTTAACAATCTAGGCAAATATAATATTATTAGAGTGAAAAGGCTTTTTAGCTTACATCTGCGAGGTCCAAAAGGGCTTTGAAATACAGTCTCTCTCCCAATTATATTCCTTTCCACCATCTCCATCAGTCCTCTGGTATTTTTCTGGTTTCCTTTTGAGCGAAATTTTTTTGCTCCGCGAAGACCGTTCAGGTTGTCTGCATCTCCCACTACGCATTCTGATGATGAAGAAGGTGTTTCAGGTAGCTGATAAAACTTTCTGGGACCTGCGGGCTTCATTGTTGACATGTTGTTCCGACCCAATGTTTGTCGCAAAGAATTTTGATTATTTTGGTGAACATTCATTCTTTTGCAAGGCTTGACTTGCCCTGCACTAATGTTGAGAAGAGAACAGGTCAAACGCTTCAGTTTGACGCCTTAAGCAGAAAAGTGAGTCGCCGAATGGGACGCGTTGGAGACGATGACAATAAGGTTGACTGCGTGCTATCCGATTCTCTGTACCTACATATTGTGGATTGTGATAAAAAAAAGTATAGCTTAGTTTATGGTTCGGATTCGGATAACACAAGAAAACAAAAATAATTCCATCCCTGGCTTTCACAGCAAATTTGCGGTACACGTATTTGTAAATGGGTAGGCAGGCAATCGTGTTAAAAACAGGAGATAAGCAGTTTGATAAGTGTAGCAAACAACAAGATAGCAAACATATCTGTAGCAAGTATTATGTGTAGGATTTGTCCTCACTCTCTGGTACAACGTGTGTTATCAGTAATACACGCAAAAGTGAAGTTTGTACTTTTTTCGTAAAAAAAGCAAAATGTATATGCATACTTAATGCATACATATTATTTAACATGTGCCAAATTAAACAATATCGTAAGATATAACTCATAACTTCATCTCCCCACAAGTTGAAAAACAACACCGAGTACAATGAAATGTAAGACAAGTGTGTTTGCATTTCATTTTATTACATTGTACATTCATTCGCAATCATCATATACCTTATAATGCTTCAGTTAGCTAATTAACCACTTACGTAAAAGCTTTGCTGCATTGTATACAGCTTGATTGTCCGGCGCAAAATGCAGAAAATTGCAGTATAAAACAGGTTCTACTTAATGAATATATTTTGATGTTTAATGTTACGCTTTCATGAGTCATAAGAGAAAAAGGTATAAATGAGCAACTATTTCTCCATCAATCACAACCTAAGGTTTCTTGACATAGAAATTGAAAAGTTGACGAAGTAAAACAATCAAGTTAATAGTACTTACAGCGTACATACTATATAAGACCCAAAGTGTATACTTTAAATTTTAACAAGTAATAAACGGATATAAATTTATAACTTTTTCCGGCTTCTGACTTTTACAATATTGAATCAGTTTGAATCAGTCACTGCATCTTTTTATACGATCCCCTTCAGTGTGAAATTGCACACCATATATTTGCTTACTGTAAATCTCACATTATCAATTGACAAGCATATTATTGACGAATACAACATAAACAAGTGTCAACACTGGATATGAAGCTGGATAAAACCAGAATGTACAACTGAATTCGACAACATAGTTTTTCAAGTAAAACTCATATATACTGTAGCAAGTACAACATAATAATTAATGAGCATTAGAATGAAATGTATATCTTTTAAGACCTCACAGCACGAAATCGCAATATCACTGTCTGTGATTTGTAGGGTCTTTTTGACTCTAGTTATTTCAGTATGGAAAATCTCACAAACCCCCATCTAATGTCAAAATGAGTTAGCCTGTCTGAAGGCTATGTACATACATCTGACATACAGAGTTTAATTAGCAATATAAGCCAGGCAAGCGATATACATAATAATAATAATATGCCGTTACGTTTCCATCGTACATAAAAATAAACATCTCTTTTCTGCGCATTAATGAAAAACTCCCTCCTGGTATTCTTAAAAATCGTCCATTTAGTTAGGCATTCTACACATCCCAGAAAAACATTACAAAAGAGTGATCAAGTTACATAAAAGGTCCAATTTATAGACTGCAAATGAAACAAAACTGTGCTGTGGATTACTTTGCTGAAGGTCTTTTAGCCTAAAAGGATCAAAAGAGCCGTGCTAAGCTAGGGTAATTTTTCAACCCAAATTATGAAACCCCGAAAAATAAGAATAAAAAATACACAATTTATGCAAATAGGTATACATAGGGCTGTAGAAATGAAAAATTTTTGGGAAAATTTTCAAAAACATTGAGCATGCTGACACACATATATCATGAGAAAATAATAAATTGGCGAACAAGATCATGAAAAAGGCATTTTTTTTGTACTTTTTTTATCTCCTAAGTACACATTATTTTGACTTGAAATTATGGAGCACGAAAAGCATTTACGTTTATTCAAATCTTACTTATTTCAATTAGTCTTCCACTCAGTGCAAAATTGGTTCCCGTAAAAGACTCGGACGGGATAAGCACTCTTAACTTTTCCTATTATCACTTAATCACTAATTACTAATAATAATGAGCCAACGTAATTTATTCTTTGAATATTATTATTATCGATTATCCACTTTAATTCATGAGTAATCAATTCAAATTCAATTCAATTCAATATTGTTTAGCACTACAAGTCACATCAGTTAAGACTCTTGACTCTTGTCAAAAATGAGATAACACATTAAACCGATTTTTATGAGCAAGTGCACAACCACTGGCCACGTCCTCTTCAATTTCCATGAGCATGTTTCCCGTGCGTGTTTTTGCACTCTATATACATAGGTATATCAAGAAACAACGACAAAGACATCCATTATAAAGCCTTTTCCACTGATCCTATTAAACTTTTCAAGCCCTCTTTTATTGTCCAATAACTATATTATGTTCATAAGGCATATATATCGCAATCGCCATTTACATTTTGTTGAAACTGCATTCAGTCAATAATAGTCTTCAAGAGATCTGATCATATTTCACCAACCATAGAAAAAAGCAACCATCACCACTAACACCACTTAACTCGAGTATAAAACACCGATAGTGATAAAACGCGTGAAAATGAGAAACCACAAAGGCCAAAATTGCAAAACAGAAGCAAAGAGCAAAAAGCCTTTTCCGATCACGCCAACAGTAGGTATTACTTGGAAAAGATTAAAACACACGCAGAGAGAGCGATCTGATCTACCTACATCTTCATGTAGCTGCTCGAGAACAACTGACGGATGATGAGGTTGTGCTATGAACTCCGAGTCAACCAGAAAACTAGAGACATTATTTTAGCTACTAACAAGCAAAACCAGCAACCAGTTAGTCGCAGAAACGCTCTGTGTGTTTTTGCAGAGGTAATGAAGCCAACGCTACTACTGCATCCTCTCTTACTTGGTGGTGCGGTGTGGTATGTGATATAAGTAAAGTAAAAGATATATTTAGACTTGAGAAAGACAAGCATACATTAAATATAAGCACTACAGTGATAATAATATCCGTAGCGCACTCATGTAAATGTAATCGATGCATATTATATCCTATATCGTCTTGTTTTTCCAACTGTGCGATATGTCTAGGTACGCAATTATCTACGTTTGACTTCCAAAGGAAAGGGGTTACTTTGAGACATTTGCTTGCGCGTGAAAATATGCAGCACACTCGAATAGTTTCCATATATCATGGATGTAGCAAAGTGTATAAGTAATTAAAAGTCGGTTAAATTGGAAATGTAGACCCCGCTCATGTTTTTGCTTCGCTTACTTTGTTTTTCAACATTTTGTGACTGAATTCTGAAAACAATCTTTCCCACAGATAGCTAGCGTATCACCTATTTTTGTCATTTTCAAATTTCTTTAAATCATTATTTTAAAACAGAGCCTACATGGCTAATGCTTATTTATAGACAGATACTTAATCTTAGCGTACTTATGTACATGTTATAATAATACTAGGTGTAGTAGTGTGTAGTTTAAAACACATTCATTCTTTTTATACGTAAAGATGGAAAGTACTATGACTACGCACGTAATATTATTATTGTTATATAAACATGATTATATGCCTAATTTTACACTGATAAGCATCGTTACATGCATAATATGTTTACTTTTCCTCACTGAGATGAAATTTGCACGTAAAGAAAGGCCAAGAAACCATTCACATTTTTGGCTCACCCTTATCGAATGACAAGTAAAAACACTTCATCACTTCACAGCATGACTGTATGGATGGAGGGCAGTGAGACGAACAGTTTACTTGTTTTGCTGCTTCATTTTTTGCCATTTACTTGTGTTTTGTGCATTGCTTCGAACAGTCTTAGAAGAGAATTTTATGACATTCAAAATAGAGATGAGCACAGCAGGCAAACGTAACCGCTGACCCAAGTTGCATACACTTCCTTGAAGTCTTGAGATATTAGCAAGAATATTAAAGATCGTTTGGACTTTTGAGGTTTCCAGCACTGTAAAATGAGTCATGCTGATGTTGTGCATTCATATTATTAAAAGAAATGATAATTATTACTGTAGGTAGACATTATTTAAGTTGGTGACACGGTTCGATGGACTTTTACTCGGTCAGATTACAGTGTGTCACATTTAATTGCGGTTGCTTGAAAATATACAATGTATGTAGTTTCATAGCTGCTTGTTTGTCAATACGAGGAAACATGAAGTTAAATAGTTTAAAGAGCATGCAATTCTCATGAGTCACGATTGCAAAAAACGAAAAATCAAGTGGTCTTCCTCCACGTCTCAAACGCCCATCTCTAACTAAAATTATTATTAACAAACAGTGAGACGCAAATGTGCTCATGTTGTGGCAAAAAAAGTGTGATTCTCCAACCAATAATTTTCTAAAACCAAATACTTACTACATACTTACAGTAGAAGTGGAAGGGTAAATCTGCGATTCGTCTTATCTTGTTAAATACCACCATGCTATTAACAAATATTATGCCTACCACCCTTCAGTATTACCGCTAAACTGCAAATATGCTAATGCTATTAGGATCTTCTACTCTCTGGTGTGATAAACCAACAACCTTGTTTTGGATGGATCATTGAAAAGAAATTATTGCTACATGATGATGAGATTGCAATATTGGATACATCAGGTCCTGAATGCATTCATGCATAATAGACTTCATCTGAAAATTTTAAACCTTCAATTTCCATGTTTTTAATCTTGAAATATTAAAGCAAGACGTTGTTCAACGTGTGTAGATTACTTGTTTCTTTTTTAAAAAAGTGCCACATTTTAATGTTTCATCATCACATCACAAATCCAGAATTAGTGTATTTGACGCAAATAATTACAGGAATAAATTGCTGTACATCTGCCATTTACTGATACTTGTGAAAATCCCCGAATCTTAGCATCAGCTTAAAAGAAGTATAATATATCTTTTTCTAAACACATCAGCATATAGCACAATCAACAGTGAAATCTATAAAAATACTGTTTTACTAAAAAATGTGTACGTATTTTTCATCCACCATAATCCCTCATGTTTCTTTTCCCATCAAAAATAATTCTCTCATAACAAGACCGTTACTAAATATGTTTCCCAGGAAGCCGTCTAGGGATTAGTGTGAAATTGCGTCATCTTTTAACAAGAGCCTTGGTCCATCAAGGTTTCGTTACTTGTGTATACAATAATAATACAAAGATTACAACTTTTATTGCCCTGCTTAGTGTGTACATACATGGAATAAATACCTTGAATCCTTTAAAGAATGTAAAGAAAACACTCTCGTCGCGTCAGCAGATCATTTCAAAGATTTTTTAAAAAAGAAGCGTTAAATTTGGATATGTGCAATATGATAGTCAATAGGCATGTACAAGTAATAAATATTTATAGGGTGGTAGGAGATAAGCCATTAAGACGGCTTAAATATGACACTTCTGTATGTACTTTGACAAGCTCTGAATGACAAAAGACGCAGAACAAAGAAAGTCAGTAGTACATACATCAATAATGTCGTCGCAATTACGTTCGTCTGCATCAAACATCAGCGCTTTAACTTTTCAATACACAATGAAGAATATAGATGCTAATGACATTTTTATCAAATTTATTTTCAGTATTATAAAAACAGACTCGTAAAATCAATTATCTGCCAGTCACCCATCAGTCGGTTTCTCAAGTAGAATGAAACATTAAAAATAATAATAGTAAAGTGATGCAATTCCCGACACAATGCATTAATTGTCTACCGTAATGGCAATAGAAAAACGCGTCCCTACTATCTTTCCCAACTTCCTGGCTTTATGTCTGTGAGAACACAACCATGAAAATTAATAACTTGTTAATAACTACTTAGATAAAGAACAAAGACGTTTAGTTTATTTGTTCTCACGACTGAAATCGTTAACGAACGAAAGAAAGAACCCCAGACCCGACAACCCCGACAAGAAAAAGATTACTCCAGAAAATTTTTATTTCCAAGATAATCTTTGTTGATAAAATCATGAAGTCATCATTTTAAAAGTGCTAATTCTCTTCCATAATCTTAAATTTAGTAAATATTTGTCTACCTAACCTTCGTTTTCTTCAGATACGATATGAATGCAGCTTAAATTCACAGGAAAAGATATGATTCTACAAAATAGACTGAATATTTTTATTATTCATATGGGAAAACATGCATGCATGCTTGGTTGCATTTTAAAAATATTTCAATATGGTGTAGCAGTGACTATGATCATTGATAAAAAAAAGTCTTACTGAATTCAAAGTCAATTACCATACCATAAATCTTTTTGACATAAATTGCAATTAAACAAATTAAATTTAATGTTCTCTTCTTACCAAATTTTCCACGATAAGTGCACGATTTGACAAATTATGAATATTTTTAGTGTCGTTCGTCACTTATATGTAGTTCATAAAATATCATTAAACATTCATCATGATAACATCCCTGCAAACTTTCAGCAAATAGTACTTAAAAAATTCAGCAGAGTTCCATGTTTTTTTCTACGCAACCACCCAAATCCAATTCAAAATCCAACCCCGTAAACAAGTCTTGGGTTTATGTAAACTGCAAAAAATCATATCATCACCGTCACCATCTACACAACAAGAAGAGCACACAACGTACACACGTGCACGTAAAAATAATGTCAAGAAAATAAACATATCAAACTCAGGGACGCACATATTGCCTACCTACAAAACCTACACACAAGTTTGCTATAAACAGACAGAGTAACAGTATCGAGCTTAGGAGAGTAAATAAAGAGAGTAAAGTCTGTTTTGGGTTCAAAATACATACAAATCTTTATACTAGATGTATTCTTTCCAAAGCACCACCACCAGTTCCACCCTTTTACTCGTTTAATATTTCAATCCTTTCTGTTGAAACAACTGGTATTCTTTGACTTTCCTGTCGCTACATTTGTTTGAAAACAACAAGTACATGGTGCGAAAATAGAATTTCTGTGTGTTACACAACCCAACCACGGAGAGAACAAAGTTAACGTAATGTAGATGCAGAAAAAAAATCATTTCCCATTTCCCCATCAATACTTTACATACCACATTTAAGCTTGTTCCTCATTCAGCAACAACAACCGCAGTTTATGCATGTAGAATTAAGCCAATTTTTGAAATAGAAGGATGTTCTAAATGATTTTTTTCCGCAAACGCCAAATCAAAGCAGCGATTTGAAATCATCTATGTCACAATCTAGTGTATGTATGTTCATAATGAGCTCAGGACGATAAGCATGATGATAACAGTACTCAAATTGGTAATCCCATCAACAACAACAGGTAAAAGTGGAAGAACCTACTTTTTGTAATTTTTAGCCTTGGTTTACAGTAGTAAACAACACAGGCAATGTAGTTTGTCATGGTTGTCTGTCATCTTTATTCGGCAAAGGAAACTATTTAAATTTTACTTTTCAAACTCATTACCAGCACCTAAACTATTTATGAAAAAAATAACGTGTTTGTCTGCGTGTTTAGAAGTAGGAAATACTGCAAGCAAGAGTGTGGTCTTATTGATGTAACCTTTATTTACGAGTTTTTCTGACAATATACGTTAATGTGCTACAAGCATACTTTGACACAACAAACATCCCACACAAAAAAAAAGATTTACATAAGTTGGTGATAACCACAAAAAAGGTGATAACAGACCATCTCGTTTGGGGGTAACAGTTGTTTTTTTACTTGAGGTTTCTACTAATTTACTTATGAAAGTAATTTTTTAATGGAATTATTTCTGTTTTGATGTGTTGGGGTAATAACAATAAGGCATGCCGTGTTGTATTTACACGTACTAAATTGTTTTTTTTTTAAATATTGGAACACGGTACACTAGGAAATTGCCTAGACAAATAACCACCAGCTACGACTATTTACTCACGTTACGTACGCCTTTTTTCAACTATTTTGAAATAGTTGTTGATGATAAAATATTTCATGGATTGACAAAAGATACTATCTTTTGGAAAGATTGATTGTCTATCCTATCCGAAGATATGAGAAACACCAGTATCCTTCTTTTATCTATTTTGTAGGTACTACTACGCTCCAACCAAAAATGTCTACTCAACTCAAACAAACATGTAACATAATAAACCGTATGTATGCATTTGGAACTGTCGCGTCGGGGCGACAAGAGAATACACTTCAAGGTTTCACGGTTGCTGAATCCCAAGAGTGAGTTTAGATTCCAAATTTTGGAATATACGACGGTGCGAAATTTGTTGGTTTAACAAATACCATCTTTACGATTTACCCAACGATCTTCATATTTTGTGAAGTTTGCATGAAATGAATTTCATCTTATCTCACCATTTGTCTGAATTGTGGCAAATAAATTCGCAATTTGTCACGAAACATAAAAGTAAATATAGCCCTATCAAAACTAGTAATCTGTTGCACTCAATGCATTCCCCTCCGATTTTGGCATTCTCCAAGCAAGTTGTACTCAATGTGGCGTACGGCGTACAGTAATTTCGCAACCATACTTTTTCCAGACTGTTCAACAAAGACTTTAATTAGCTAAATGTAATGAGCTTCTCAGGAAGCGTACTAACCAACAAGTAAAATAGCTTATACGGTCTGTTATTCTCTCAAGTTGATGCATTATTATGTAGCCTGCATGACCAATTGGAGGTCGAGAAAAGTTTTATCGTAAAAATAAAGTCTAAGTGTTCTCGTTTATCTGTCGTGACTTCAGTCTACTAACCAAACTTTCATCACATTACAATAAAAATTTGCCTCCATACAGGCAAGCTTCCAAACATATCTCTCCCATCCCAACGCAAATACAATCCATAAAATGATAGCAATTACATAATATCTTATAAGTTATTCGTCTTTGTTGACTATTCCTCTTGCAAATCTTTCCATGAAATCAATATGTAAACGTTCTGCTACACTACACAAGTAGAGAACGAATTGCTTCACAACTTTAGTTGGTTTGGGTGCGCAAATGCTCACCACATCCCTTTTTATTTCATTTCTGTAATCACCTTTCTCTTATAAGTAGTCTTGCACACAAGCGTTGCCATAACACTAAAAAAATTAAGATGCGAGCAGTTTAAGAACGAGATGCAGTTTAAGAAGTTAGCAGAAATCTTTTTTTTCTACTTTTAAGGACAGAATTACAAAATTACTTCTGGGTTGCCAAACTGTCCTAAAAAGTTCTGGTGAGCACAGTTATAAAAATTTTCAGCTTATAAACGACAAAAAAAGTTTTGTTATTGTGCTATAAATATGACTATATGGCTTGTAAATGTCTAGCTCGAGTAGATATTAGAAATAGATGCGTAATTCCAAACTCAAAAAGACCACTTGCCCACAACTTTTATCCCTTGTTTCAAAGATGACCGAAGAAGATGTAAGAAGTAAGCATTAAAATATTGAAGGTCAATTTGATTGGATGGATAAATATTTACAGTTTGTAGTAAGCAGTGGTTAGCAAAGCTGTGGTCAATGTGTGTATAAAGAGATATGAAATGCAATTTTCTTTACAAACCTGGTCGTTTATGGAGAGAGAAAACTGCAAACAGGACACGTCGGCAGTCGGCAGAACTTGCGTAGATGATAGTAACTCCCAAAATACTTATTTGGTTTTGAGTAAAGATAATGTTGCAACTGAATTTATTAGCTACTCTTTAATTTAGTGAAATAATCTCCCGTGCGTAGAAAGAAACTTATTTACGACATCACTACATGACACAAAAAGAAATATTGAGTACATGAAACAATGGATCATTAAGAAGTTCTCGAAGAATGCCACCTGCACTATATCGTCTTGCTCAAATGGATGAATATTAGTATGCTGGTAAATGATTTTATTGATGCACAACTTTGTTTAAATGAATGCTACGCTAACAAAGATGGAGCACAAAAATGAGAATCTCTGGTTAACACCCCACTACTATGAACTTTTTAACACGTGACAAAATTCAAAATGATCAAACTGCATTAATCAGACGATATTTTATAACCAATTTTATTGCCACAGTGATCGTAAGTTTCTTGACTTTTCGGAAGTATGGTGGTGGCAAGCTCAACCACTACATTTGAGAATGATTTTTTTTATCGTAACATGCACACAGGATGAAGCTTGTATTGATGAAATTGGAGAGAAACGACCGACAATGCTTTTAAGACTAAACTACAAAAGGAAAAATTTGCTCAATTCAGCAGAATAAATGAAAAAAGAATTTGAGAGGAAATGAGGCACATGATAGAGTGGAGTGGAAGCGGTGACAAATGAAGTGAGTATCATTAATCCACGTTGCAAAGTGGTGCTCGGGTGGTGTTGGTGTTTGCTTTCGTTGCATTGCATGTGCATTTCATTAGATGAATTTCTAGCAGAATGTTGTGTGGTGATAGATTAGAATGCTACACCAGTTTACCACAGTTCACTGCACTATTCATGATGACTTTATCATGACTTCACAACAATGTAATGCAGCTAAAAAGGAGCAAAGTTGTCTTGTTGGCAACGAGAAGGCAAGTATTAACCTCATGCAATTCAAACTACAAACATTATTATCATCTATACGAATACGACTATCATGGCATCGAAGAACAAGAATAAACGCATCTCTGTTACTATTCACAATGCCTATTATGTAAGCGCAGGCACATTTAGTAGCAAAGTGGCCGCAATAGGATGACGTAAATAATGCCGTTTGTAGCAATAACATGCATGTATGTATGTACATATACTGAATATCATCCAAAAATTAGTAGTTTGTACTGCAACGCTTAATTTTATATTTAAAAATTGCATTTGCAGTGTATAAAAATTTTCATTGAAACAAATGAAGTATCCACTGGATCAGCAATATCAATCTGCCAAGCACTTGGTAAAACGTCAATGCTACTCCACTATCAATGAACTGAATGCTCAAGAATTTTACTTTTGTACCACCACATCCGACATGATGTCAAATAGAGAGTCAGCCATATACGCATAAATTAGCAAACAGCAACAAAACTACCTATTACGAAATAATGATTTCTATCTGACTTAACTCATTCTTCAAATCCTTCAGAGATAACTAACAACAACAACGCGTGCCAATTCCAGGTGAGATGAAAACAGTGTAGTTGCTGCTGCTGCTGCCATATGCCAATCGGGTGAACTCGAAATTGAGTTTTTCAATTCTAAACACTGTATAATTAGGTATGCAATAATAATTCATTTGTTATGCGTAGCAATTACATCAACATAATATATGAAATCTTTTCAGTGTCAGAATGCCTGTTGAATTTAAAGCTTTTTAGCACTGCACGTTCTTCTATCATATGTATATGATGATAATAGCACTGCTAATTATACTACAAAAATTGAAATTTTAGAGTGACATCAATATTTACATTCTATCTTTTAATGAGCTATAACAATAGCCCATCCATATTTAATCCAACAAACAATGTTCATTTGTGCAAAAGCATTACGCATATTCATTTGTGAATAGAAAAGATTTAGGTTGTTAGGCCTGCCTTCGTCCATCGTGTTTAATATTTTAGGCATCACGTCTTCTTGTACTTTATCAGATTATTTTTAGAATGTCTCTATTGTCTAAACTATAGTATTGTTCCTTATGTTTTTTTTCGGTGAAAATTATCATATCATTACCTACATAAAAATACTAGTTTGCCATGCTGTAACCATTAGGAATCGCACTATTTAGTTTGTGTCCTTCTACTGGATCAGGCAACGATTCAAAAAACTAAAGAACGCGACAAAAAACAGCCCCTCTTTAACTTTTTTTATACAGTGATAGAGATAAGTAGTTGAATCTCCAAATATAAATACGAATATACAATAAGCAATTTCGTATATTATGCATTGCAAAATCGGTGGCCTTGTTTTCATTCGCATTTACGTTTAACAAAAACATATTATCATATATTTATTAATAGCCTATTTAAAAAAAGGTATTGGGAAAGGACTGTTATTTCTATTATTTTCTTACTACTTGAAGACCTCATCAATCAAATTACTTAGATGTTGATGTGGATGATGATGATGATGATGATGTCAAAATTGAAGACTAACAGTAGTTTGAGTAATGGAAAATTTTACACATTTTTTTGCAGAAGGTTGTAGGCAGGATACAGGATGTCTATGATCAAAACTATGTATATGCATGCATACATATAAAATATACTTTATTTGATTAGCATAGTAGTTATACATTTTGGAAAGACACATACATTTATACCTATTGCTTTTCTATCTTTTCTTTAACTTCGCTTTGCGTAATAGCGTCATTAAGATGCTGTCACGAAAAAGGAGAATGAAATAATATTTGCACCTAGTCATCATGCTTCTATGCTACATCGACCACAGCAACACCACCGACGGTGGTCCACCTTCATATATATGTAATTCACGTCACGTTGTGATGACACTATGACACTCTACCTAGTTGACAAATATCATACTCTAATAAAATCGGCAAGTAATTATAAGATTGCATCACGATCAATGTATAAATCAGTGGTTCAATTATTCAAAACAATGCGCAGTTATACAAATTATTTGCAATTATTCTTAGTTCATGATAAAAAACATAAGATGCATTGTGCTGCGAAAACAAAGTTCATAATATTGGTAATAAATATACCTATACGCCTTGCTGCAAGGTACCCACTACCTACCTAGTTAAAACGTCACCATTTTGATTGCTTACTACTCTATAGAATATTTCTATTTCAACATCTTGCTTCCATGTAGCTTCAATTTTTAAGATGTTCGAAATTCTGAAGCCTAATATCATATGAGTACGATGAATATTACATCTTTCCATATTGCCAACATTGTTATTATGAGATTTCCTCGATTAAAAGTAAGGAAACTTGGAATAAGGAAGCAAATGATTAGAAAGCAAATACGATTAAATATGTTGTCAGCCTGAAAATCTCAGGTGTATATAATAAATGAAAATTTTGAGTCATATACACTCGAAAGGACTGTTCTTAGAACGACATGTTACCTCCATGTTACCAGTTCATATTAAAAGTTGAACAAGTGTTGACAATGTAAAGAGACTGCACAGCTAAACAAAAGAGCATGTGATGATGAATAATAAATTAAACTTATAAAGCTTTTCCCCAACTGTATGATATTTCGTTCGTATAAATAACCATGCAGTAGTACAAACATAAAGTAAATAGGTCACCAAAACAAGCACAAAGTTTAGCAAGGCAAATTACTGTGCAAAAACTACTTTTCAGTGCTTATACAGTCCATGTTAATTCATATGCACGATCCGCAAGGCATAGTAAAATTTTTGTGTAAGCTGCTTTTACTGGAATACTCTGGAACTTAAGTTGGCTCTATCACCTAATTTCCTGCATAACTTTCCCTGCAACCTGCTGATAGAAACTTTTATGACATCCCAGTCTCATAAAAGTTTCCGCCGAGAGATCATGCATCCATTACCAATATCCCAGGAAAGAAAAGCATGTCGTGTGATGTATGTGTGTGTGAGTCAGCAAAGGGGTACGTGTTTTTATACAAAATTAGTAAAACTGCTCATTTCCACTTTTCCTGTGAATTAATCTATAATGGTGAAAATGAGACAAAATTATTTCCTGGCTGAATTTTCTAGCTTTCTGGTACTCTTGTTAGACAATGACTTTTTCTCGTCTTCAGCTGCCGAGTTATATAGTCAACCAATATTGATTACACTATAGAACAACAATAGAAAGTTAATGACGAAACAAGAAAATGAATAAGCTCAACTTTAATCATCAATGAACTCGTGTAATCACTTTCATTTCCGAGAAAACCTCCTTTCGCTTATTTTTCCCTATGTTCGTATAATGATGTTAGTTCTAATAAATGATGATGGGAGAAAGCTGGGATTGATTTTTTTTTTCTTAAAAAACTCTCTTGGCAAACTAAACATCAGGTTCGATTCCGATATCCGTCATCAACTCCTATTCACTGTGTCATTCTATATAGAATAAAATCCTGGGAAAGTTGGATCAAAAGTATAGAGTATGCGAACAAATCTTCTGTTGCGAGTAATCATTCTGCAGTAACTTAATAAGTAGCTATTAACTATTATTTCTCTATTTTTTCCATCATCGCCGTTAGAGATTCACGTGTTATTCCACTTATCTACAGTTGTCTAAGGTTAGATGAAAGGGATATATATAGACAGAAATGCAAGAGAAAAAAAGATGATGGTGATAAGAGTGTATTTATATGGGAAACATGAAGCGCCATGAAATTTTATCCTGTCATAACTGAGAATCCATGCCGTTCCGCCTACCCAGCTCTGAAAGAGGATTTGAGTAATTCAGTTAAACTATGTACATTGGCAGCAGCAGTATGCAGTAGAAACTACACGGAATAATTTTATAGTAAAACAACAACCAAGCTAATCAGAAGCATTGCCTTGCCTTTCTGCCACGCATCATGTACTATATAGGACTTGTAGAATGGCAGAAAATGGAAAAATGACATTCGTGCACGTAGCCCTGAATCATGTGGACAGAAAACTGCAACCCACAAAGAACCCATATAGCTATGATGGTGTGAGACACTTTGGAAGCAAAACCTCATTTTAACAAAAGAGGATGTTGGAGAGGACGACGGCAAAGGAGCAAAAGTGCAAAGGCAGAAGGAAGGAAAATAAGGGATGCTAAAAATGCAAAGGATCCTGCTGGAACAAGAATGCTTTTTAATACGAAAGCTCTTTTCTCTTTCTCTCTCTCTTCTATTAATATTACGTATTATCATACTTATACTCTTTTCTCATTTTATATTCATTGCACAGAAAGAAAGAAAGCATGTTTTTTTTGCGTCGGTTGTTAACTGCAACCACACATGCTACAGAGAACGTATGTACTTCACTTTTAAGTTTAAGAAGAATAATATGTATCTACTTAAACTGTTA
This sequence comes from Lepidocyrtoides sp. E14, assembly GCA_027743805.1. Classification (NCBI taxonomy): domain Eukaryota; kingdom Metazoa; phylum Arthropoda; class Collembola; order Entomobryomorpha; family Entomobryidae; genus Lepidocyrtoides; species Lepidocyrtoides sp. E14. Next base: position 715 of record JAHZMZ010002559.1, on the reverse strand, counting down.
AGAATAGCTACTTTTGCTTAGCTAAAATGCCTATAATAATATAAAAAGAAAACGGTATACCATCAACAACAGAATTCGCTGAAGCAGGCGAGAAAGGCCGTTATTCTATGGACCACTTGTCCTTGTTAAACCCATTTAGACTACAGACTATCTGGTAACGTGCTCCGAGAAAAGTTAGAATGGAACATTACCTACATATACGTTGCCCAAAGCCTGCTGAATGTACATACCAGTAGTAAAAGGAGGCGAGCAGACATGGTACAAAAAAATGTAAGGAAATTGTTACGTATGTACGTGTGTGCAAAGTAACGTAACTGGGTAAACAGTACAATATGCGATGAAAGAAGAAGTAGTGGTAGAAAATGTAACATCTTGGTTGTCCTTGATGGAAATCAATACTACATTTTCAGTTTTTATCTGTCCAAGTCTATATTTCCTGTTCAACACAGAGAGGCACATTTTTATTGCAATCATTTCCCATCATTATATTATATCTATGTACCTACAAAATGTACATATGCATTTAACATCACAGCCGAATAATGCAACTCTTCTAAATGTTGCAGCAGTAGTAGTGGCAGCAGCATGCGGTTAAGTGAATAGAGAGTAATATTATGGTATATAATAATTTTTTTTCCTTTGTTTAAGGCTCAGATAGCATTGCGTGCAACATCATGTGTTGACGATATTGGCAATGCATGCAGTATGTGTGTGT
>JAHZMZ010002558.1:0-32593 GCA_027743805.1 Lepidocyrtoides sp. E14 | reverse complement strand
GTACCTATGCATAATAGCTTCTTATTATGCGTAGGTACTATGATGATATGATACGTAAAAGTACACATTTGAAACGATTTCGGTGCACGGAAGCCACATGATAAAAAAAAACTAGTACTGTCTTCCATTCCATTTCCACATGATCATCATCCAGGATTAAGAGTATATAGCATGGCATGATGATGATGATGATCGTAACAGTAGAAGTAGCACAATGAACGAAGCAAAGTTCCAAGTTCTTTTCTCATCTATTTATCTCGCTCATTGTAATTGTCATTTCATTTCCTGTAAACATTTTACGCACACCGTAATACCTTGAATAACAACTGATACCAAAAAAAATAATATATGCCACCTTAAAGGGAATGTAGGACGGGTTTTACTAAAAGCTCAAAAGGAATGGGATCCAGTTTCATTGCAGATTTTACGGGGACATTTAATTTAGCCGTTAAAACCGTTTCCATAATAACACACGCAAAATTTAGCAAATAAAGTATGGCACAAGTACAAAGCCGAAAATAAGTAGAATAGTATTTTCCCATTCTCTTATATTTATCTCCCTATTTCTCCGCTATTACTAGTGCCACTGATCCACTTTGAATCTGGTAAATAAGTATGCTGGCTGATCATCATCGCTTTATTGCCATAATACGCATCGCCAAAGTCTCTTTCATATTATATCCCCGCTTTTCTTTCCCTTTTCCAGAACATTTCACTTAAACGTGAATAGTTCTTTGGATGTTTCTCCTCGCAGGAAAATTTACGCATTTTCCTTCCTTTTCTACTTACTTATTTCGCTTCTGCTTCTGCTGCTACTAGCAAAAGGAAACAGAGAAAGGGACAGGAAGTGATGGTGACGGTGTTGGTAGTCGCGCTACTGGTGTGGGTAATGGCAACATTATCTTTACAACGGCATATTATATATGTTGCCTACTTGAATAGAATAACACTCTATATTCCTAAAAACGTCACACTACTTCTACAACAGACCCATTTCATTCTTCGTGTCAGAGAACAACAACAACTGAAGTATGTATACGTACGTACGCACTCTTTTTCAACTTTCAAAAGAAAACTTTCTCTTTCCTATCTTGCTACTAATACTACCACTACCACCACCACCGTATTATCGTAGTGATCATATCGTGATCACCACCACTTCTACCGCTATCCACCACCATTTCCCTCCTTTCATTTCCAAATTCGCATTTTGTCTTTCCGAAATCCGAACAGAGAGCCTACACTTAGTTTTCTCTTACTTCAGTTCATATATAAGTTTATAAAGCAATAATAATAGTAACGTGATGATAATGCTGCGAATTTTCTATTTTTAGAGTTGTAAGGGGGAAAAAAGATACATAACTTTTTAGACCGTTACGCACACGCCATTCCAATGAGTACGCATAAAATTATACAGAAATACTACTACTTGGCTACATAATAATATTCCGATTTCTTTAGTCACATCCGTTTCCACTATATATTTTTTGAGTTTGTAAGAGCGTCTATAATATTTATCAAGTAACTTTTTGCAAAGAAACTCTTGAAGAAAACGCAAAGAAGAGTGCGTATAAGTAGCAGACGTTCGCAGCAGAAAATGTCTTTCTTCTTGTCATATTCTATGATATTATGGTTATTTTTGAAAGTTGAAAGAAAATGGCATCATCTGGTGACGAGGTCGACAAAAATATTGCTACTTTTCTTCTTCTTCCTTTCCCCTTTCATCCCGTTCTATAGAATTTTTTTTTCTCACCGTATCAATAGAGTAATGATCACGTAGTCAACGGGTTCTTTCTGATAACAATTTGTGATTATTACGATGCCATGCAGCATGATGCAGCAGCAATAGCACTAGTAATTCCAATTTTAGAACTTTTAACGTCAGTAAAATAAAAAAAATCGGTAAATATATCCATCAATGACGTACAATTCTCTTGAAGAGTCTCCAATAATAAACGGATTCTCTAGCGAACATTTTTAAACAATTTTAAATCATAGAGAACTTTAGAAATGCCAGTGTCATGCATTTACAAGATGAAGTCCATACATCTTTTTTTTCGTTAGCTCATTTATTTACAAGTCAGATACTAAAAGAATTTACTTTTTCCTCTTCCTAGAAAACAAGCTTTTGTTAGCCTACTTACCGTTGTTAGAAACGAAACAAGATATTATTAAAAATCATGCAGCATGCTTTCATTCTGTTCCTTATGCAAGAAAACTTGTCTTTTTTTCACAGAAAAAGAAAAGAAAAGGAAGGACAAGTCCAGCTGTCTCTCTTCATTTTTCCAAAGAAAAACAATCTTTCAACTCATTCGTCACTATCATCATCTCCTTCTTTTTCTTTTTGCTGTATACACCCTATTATGGCTATGAAGAAGAAGAAGACAAGCCTGTGATGGTGATATGAAAGGAAAAAGATTTTCTTTCTTTGGTTAGATATCTCTTTCCTGTTGTCCTTTCAATATCACTGTTTTTATTCTATAAACCCATTATCCTCTCTCTTTCAATCCTTCCTTCCTTCCTCTTCCTACTACTTGTGTTTGTTATAAATGAGATGTAGGATCAAAAGTGAAAAGGGAGTGAATGTGGAAAAATCTTTAAAGAGGGAAAAAGAAATGAGCACAGTAAAAGCATACGGAGGCAAGCAGTAGTCGGCACGGCAACATGAGAAAGAAAAGAAGAATAAAAAGAAATAAAATGCGTAGAGAAAGCATTTCTTGCTTTTTTTACGAGCACACACACACGCACTTAATGTATTTACGTATAACTAGCGGAATAAAAGAATTTATTAGATGTATCTACTACTACTACGACTACAGCCTCTGTTTCACAAAGACGTACATAAACACAGAGGAGATGAGGAGACAGTTGGGAAAATAGAATTGAATTTGGTGACAGACGACGTAAAAGAAAAAAATAAAAGAAAAATTACGGCTGTTACCACACTCGACATGCCGCCATGCATGCACCAGGTTTCTACTACCAGAAAAAGGACGACTACTCGACAACTAACTACCTTTGCCTTTTGCTGTTATGTTTGGGTAGCTTGCCATTTCTATTTCTTGCTTCTAGTGAACTAGTGAGGCGAACGTAATTCAGATGAATGTTCCTCCCATTATGATCTCCTCTCTCTCACTTTTCTCTCCTTTTTTTCATATAACTTTTTGCACGTCCTTCTTCTCCGTACGCACTTTTCTCTCTCCCATTCTTTTTTACTTACCGTCAGTCCATTTAGTTCAGAGAGCAGAAAAAAAGTGCGTAAAACTGGGAAAACTTGTGCGTGCGTAACAAAAGAGATGGGAAGTCGTATAAGATAAAATGGACAAGTATGATATTTTTAATATATATATATATACACCTTATCTACACGTTTCGGTGAGTTTTTTTGTGTTCGTGTCTTGAAGATTATATTATTTTCATCATCATTCTAGAATTTATTATGTCCATTAGAGTGAAATGTGGCTACCTTTGATAAGAGATATTATACTGCTTTTATGGATAGTGTATGCATAAAATGATACATAAACTAATATTTCTACTACATAAACAATTTTTGAATAAAATCTTGAAAAGAGGATGCTTTTTTAATGAGCAAGGGATTTGATTTTTTTAGGGGGATGAATGAATGCATGTATGCGTTTATGACAAACAAGAGAGGCACAAAAATACTTTTTTTTGTATATTTTCCGTTGACACATGATAACACCTGCAATACATTTACTGTATGCCTTGGAAATATTATGTTGTTAATGTAATAAAAAGAGATTTTGAGGCTTCACCGATCACTTTTGTTGACGTATTTTTTAAAACTTTTTATGACATGGTGTTTCAGTGTCCAGTAGTTTTTTTATATATATACACCTCGCATTTTCCACCACTACCCACTACTTCTCTTCCCTCTTTATTCTCTTCTTGTTTCCCCAATTTTTCTACACGTGTGTGCGTGTAAAAGTCGAAAGATAAGCAGAAGTAGGATTATTGTGGTGGAAAGAGACGAGGACACTGTGAAATTGCATTTTTATTCACCTCACGTCTCTCGGAAATTGCGTGAGATCCACCTCCAGGGAAAGGATGTCTTATGTAAAAAGTGGAGAGTATGTAGTAGTAGTGGTATCCTATCATTCTATCTGTTTGTAGTACATGTGCCTGCTACAAGGGTTCGTTTTCCTTTTGACGACAACAACAAATACATACGACGACAACAACGAGTCCACAATTACATTAGAGAACGTAATGTATGTAATGACAAGCATGCAAACATCCAAAACTAGTTTAATAGTCTTCTATTCTCGTCGCCTCCTTTTTTTTCTCCTGTGACGATCATACTTGGTATTTTAGGTTTGAAACTCATTTCCATTTTACTCGACCTGCACCCAGCGGCATTGCCACTGGCAGTAGTAGAACCACATCACATGTCATGGACAACGCTGCCTTTCAATTTCCTGTTTGCTTGTGTAATACCGATACAAATAAAAAACAAATCTTTTTTTTCTGTTTCAGCATACAAGGCACGACATGCTGAATGGTGCATTACACATCATCATGTATCATGCATATAGCATACATATGTTTCGAAAATAATGTTGCAAATTTCATTATTTAAATCCCTCACTGCTTTTTTCTTCCTTAGTCAGAACTGATTGCCTGTTTTTTAAGAAGAAAATCAAGTGAAGAGGCACAAACACAGATTTGATATTTATTTTCATGCTACTTGCTGTGCAGAATACGAAATTATTGCAGATTTGCAATTGTAGTGCATGATGACTAAATGTCAAAGTTTTTCTATGATAAAATGTGCGTAAACTCAATGACAATCTTATTTTCACCTTAATAAAACGCATGATATGTTATCGGTGATTGCATATTATGGTTATTTCTGTTTCTCTTTTTATTTCTGGTTTAATGAGCTTTGGTAATAAGTAAATGTGAAATTTGATAAACTTCAAATAGCAGTCAAGGGGAAGGGAAGGAAAAGTCATGAAGTCATGGCATTGTTCGCACTGATTAACATAATTGTAAACTAGCTGACATTTAAATAAACGCTTTTATAATGATAAACCTACAAAAAAAGCACTTCAAACTTATGTATTACTACTATCGTACCCTATGAACTTTTGCACGTCATTGAAGTCCACAAAGGTGGAAAAATAACAAGCAAATTAACTTTTTCAAGTACGTTCACATCTGAAAAAATATTGCAAAAGTTGCACTAGCTTTTAGATTACCTTAACATATAATCTGAAAATAATGAATAAATTTTACAAAATGAGAATGAAATTCTATAAAGTTTGTTCCCTATTATAACCCAATTAGGAAAGTGTATTTTATTCGTATAACTTCCTGCTTGCAAACTTACATAATCCTTGCCTCGACTATAAAGAAAGGAATAAAATAAAGTTACATAAGTGTAAAAGGTCATTTTTTGGTAAATATGCCAGAAGCAAAGAGAAAAGTATTAAATTTTATGTGTACCTAAATCTAATTTTATATGAATAGTTTATATCCTCATGCGCATAGTGTTAAACGCTGTCAGTGTCTCGTCATCATCATAATCACCGCCTACCATATAAGTTAATGGAACGTTTGCACAATGTTTTGTATAGTAATAGTCAGAAGATATTACGCTTCTAATCTAGCATGCCTTGTTATGTGTGTTCCATTCTGCTTAAAGTTTTCACTTTCCTCCTATTTATCATCTTCAAGTCCTTCATCTAATCTCGGCAAGATATACAAATTTATACAAAATGCATTTACTCACACACAGAGAAAAATAATCCTAGTAAAAAAAAGTTGCGGAAAAGTTTCATCTTTCTTTCACCTTGCTTCTGTAAAGTGAATAAATTACCTACCTACTTAGACAAGAAACCGGAGGCGGGATTAAGAGCGGGAATAAAACTGTGAAACTTTCTTTGCAACTTAAGAGTTGTACATAAAGTGAAAGTTGTTTGTAAAAGTAAGAGGGTAGTAGAAGAAGGAAAGTGTACATATGTACTATGTACACACATTATGGCACGTGCGTGTCATCATTATTAGCGTCCACTAAAACCACAGTAAAATAGTCAATATTTACTTGGATAATAATAATAATAGCACTATGTAAAAGATGCAGTTAGAGTTGAAATTATTCTGGGGTAAATTAATCGAATGAAAGAAACAAGCATTTCTTTGAGGAAATAAGTAGTATACAAGGCTTGTATAAACTATACTACGTTTTCAACTATATCTATTATTAAATGTATAGTTGAAGGACAATATACCACAATGTGCGGAAATAAATCAGTCAGAAGAATTACGTCGTGTGTATCCCATTATTGTTATTCTGTATTGTTTTGTTTTTTTGCGGGTTATCGTGTGCTCCATTTGGAAGGGAAAGCACTCCCTCTTGAGCTTGGCCCTCACATTTGTATTGCATGAGTAGTAGTAGTAATAGGAGGAGAGAGTCGAGTGAGAGTAGTGCCCCCAGAAATTCAAGAAAAAACTAGCAAAAGAGATGAACGGGAAAAAGTTTTGGTAAATTTTTTCACATTATTTAGTCATTCAGTCAGTCAGTATTACTTAGAAAGAGTGAGAGAAATGGAAGCATTTTGTGATCAAATGGGGAAGATGAAAAAGAAGAAAGTAGGTGAAACAAAAAAAAAGTTTGTTTCTGTTTCTACTAAAGTCTGGCCATTACTACTACTACTACTGCCGTAGCCATATTTTCTTTCCTCTTGCCATCATACATGCATATCATTTTTACTACTTGGGTGGTCAAAAGAATGGGAACAACATCAAAAAAAAAAAAAAAAAACGAAAACCTAATTTATATGCTTGCGGAAGTATAAAGCAATATAGATTTGATTAGGAAAACATTTTTTTTTGAAGAAAAGTTTTTGGGAAAATGCACTGAAGCACCAAAAAAAGCAAATAAATATATGTTGAAATTTTTTTTTAGTTTCTCTTTTGACTTCAGTTTTATTTTAAAACTAAACAAACAGCTTATTTTTTGTGAATGAGCATCGAATTGTGAGCTTATTAAAAATCAACATAAAAAAGACGGATTCATTCATACTGCGGAAACTGATGAAAGGATAAGCGAAATTTACAATTTCGTATGTTCTTCTTACAATATTATTTGTTTACTCAGCAATTTGACTGAAGCAAAAATTTGGGTTTTTTTTGGCATATATTTCTGACTTTTTTTTAGGTACATTCATTTAATATGCTTGGGTGATATATCTTATTTCAAGTATGGGAATACAAAGAATAAGAAATGAATGGATGGGATTAATGGGAGCAGAAATGAAGGAAAGGCAGATGATTTTTCTTTTGTGACTTGTATTTTTGTAATGAAGTAAAATAATAAAGAAAAAGCAAAAGGAAGCATGGAAACAGAAAGAAAAAGAAAGTTTTCTTACAAAAGGCAAAAAGTTGTGTAGCTGTTGCTACACACACACTGCTGTTTTAATGAAAAGTGTACAATACGCACAGTCCAAATACATTTATTTTTAATCTACGCATATCCACATATTCAGCTAATAGTACAAAGTAGCATTCGCCAAAATAAAATAGAGGAATCAGAGTATCACCACCACAACATCTTGCAAGACATGTTACAAACACAAGCATATTGTTCTTACGAGTACTATGCGAGTTAACTGCACACTAAATATTTACACTACTTATTTAGATGGTCTATATATTTGCTCATTTAGATTGGCAAAGTAAACAGTGGTCTTTGTCGTTATATAATGAATAGTTTGGTTTATGTAGAGAAAAGAAGAGAAAAAATCTCTTGGATCAGAAGTAGCAGTGGTGGTGACTGTGAGTAGAGAGCTATAAAGACTAATAGGCCGTAGACCTATTTAACCCGTGCCAGAAGTAAAGAAAGTAGCATGTTGCATTAGTTGCAAACTCTGCAAATAAATATCTGGAACTGAGTGGTGGTGGTGGTAGAACATGACGAAAAAAAAGTAGAGAGCACGCACGAAAAAACATCTGTGCTCACTTTTGCTGTAAATGCTAGAAAGACAAGAGGAATGATGATGATGATGATGGTACGCATAATAGTAATAGTATGCTTCGTTTGAGGCGGATTCTAGCCGCGGACTATAGATAGACACGGAAAACAGCTTATTTTTCTCGTTGAGAGATTTCAAAACCATGCTTATTCACTTGAAAACGAATCCTTCCCCTGTTTGAAAGGGACAGAAAATTTATTCGTAAAATCATAAGGCTTGCTAGCTATGAAATTACCTCATATTGCTAAAAAAAATATACTCCCAAGAAGATGTAATCAATACAACAACGCAATGGTACAATTTTTTTTGACAAACTTAACGAAATTGTTTTGCATTTGCTAGTTCCATAAAAAAAGTCTATAAACAAATAATATGCCAAATATTTATTGTATGCGTGTTTGTCTACTTTGGAATTATCAAGTCAGGACATCCGTCTGTCCGCCACAGCAGCACCAGCAGCATCAGAAACAGAAAAATGTAAAGCGTTATATAAAAGATAAGGTTTGATATATTAGATGCAATTTAGTCTTATTGCATATCTCTCTCTCTCTTCTTACCGTCGTTCTGCCATATATAGGCACATGTAAAGAGGAAATTCAAGCTCCGTTTCCAAATCTATCTATTGAATGTAAGTAAAAAGGCACGTATTTTACCACTACCACGAAAGGGTCGGTCGTCGCATCCACCCGAGATACTATCCTCATTTTTATCCGTATATTAACTACCTCTGCTTTATAGCCAGGCTACCTTTATAGTATGACCATAAAACGGAATGCGTACGTATGGTGGTGAAGATGCGTGAGTGCGTGCGTGTGTGTGTGCCCTTAAGAAATGAAAAACTATAGCATGCTCACTAGCTCTGCTATTAATAGCTTCAGAGCCATTGTCATTCTTATCTGCTAGTTGACTGTTGGCTTGAAAATGTTGTCTCCTTCGAGAATATTTCTCCAATTTCCTCTTACCATGCTACAACATCACTTTGCTTTCAAAGCATTTGTTAGAATAAAGGTGTCACTCAGAACAGAACGGAAGGAAAGAAAAAGGCCGGGAGGAAAAAAAACAAGGGTGAATAGGTCGGTAGTATGGTTGGGGTATTATGGAATCCAATAAGTTCTGGTTCGTTATTTTTTCTGGCCTTTGAGCAAAATGTGGGGTGTCTAGAAAAAAAACGCTGATTTCATTATTTATTGCTTTTATTCAAATAAGTATTCAAAAAACAAGATGTACGGATGTATGGTATAGTAAAATAGTTTTATTTTTATACTTTACTCACCATTACAATTGATAATAATTCATTTTACTGCATATATACCAATTCTATCAGTAGAAAAGTTACTTACGCAAGCAAAAACTTTGGACAGAGTGCTGGAAATGGGGATACAAATAGTGCGTATATTTTAGCAAACGAACGAAGAACGTGAACGACCTAGTTTTTTTTCAGTTTGACTGCTGCGTGAAAGAAGAAAATAATGAATATTGTTATGAGAATTGGGAGAAGGAAGGATGATAGTGGTGAAAGATTTCACTTTACGCACAATGTTGACTGAACTTTTGTAGGTGTTGTTCAAGAGGAAAATTAATGTTCCATGCCAATTCCAGTTTACTTGATGGGATGAGATGAGACAGGACAGGTATGAAGAAAGGTAAAGGTAAAGTTAGTGGTGGGGGGAGAGTAGTGCTAGTAGTAGTATTAGTTGAGGTGGCACCCGGGACAAGTTTCGATAGGTTGTCATAATAGTAATGATGATGATAATAATCATCATCATCATCATCATCGGAGTGATAAGAGAGATGAGTTACATTCCGCAAGAAGCAGCAGCAGCCAACTGTTCATAGGTATTTTCTGTCTGTCCCATGCCAGTCAAGTTGGATCCATGAAATGGTCGTGTCGTTATCGTTACGAGATGAGTGACATTGACAAAAATGGTTCAATAAAGAACTAGGTTAATTTTGAAAAAGCGAGAGCTGGATGTGGTTAAAAAAATGAACGTAAATAATAACATTAACTCTGCAAGCGAATAATATCATGCTGTATCAGCAAATTTCTAGGGAAATTTCGTGTCTGTGACGAAATGAAGGATTTGTGGATGGAAGAAAAATTGAAAACATGAGGAAATATTACTTTCCATGGCTGTGTCTCGTAAAAAATTTTGCTTGCTTAGCAAATAAAAATTTATTTCCCGTTTTCAATATTACTCCAATTACAGAGAAAAATCGTAAGAAATTACTACATTTTTTTAGAATGACGTGAAAATTTTAAACAAATCATGGTTTCGTTGTAATTTTCCAACATGGTTAACTCTAACTAATAACCGCAGCTGGTGTGTCTTTATTTAAACTCTCATATTCTATTAAACTTTACCTTGCGTGTAATGAAATTGGTACGACAGTTAAGAAAGTTCATTAGAATTATTTTAAATGGAATAAAGAATAAAAAGTAATATGCTAAAGTTCTTTCAAACAGTGAAAAACCCTTCTCCTAGTCATCAATTTGTGGTTGAGTCCATAAAGTGTGTGAAACTCGACAACTGACAAAGAATCACTGTTTGTGGCACTTTTTTAATTACTAGAGATCCACTCTACCATTTCCACAAAGACGGTTTTCCAGTTTCATGGGCGGCATAAATAAAGCAGCCTTCTTCTTCCCATGTTGTAAAGTAAATCCTGTGACAGCGTGAATGTTAAACATACCTATCCCTTAATTGTATATTATGCTTTTCAGCAAAGTGATTGCTTTGTGATGAAGAAAAACCTTAGTAGAAGGAAAGTGACAAGTATTGAATAAAATCCCTAGTTATGCTTACACCCATTCTGATTAATTTTATTATGTTGGCTGCTTAAGTACATTTATCTGTCCGTCAGTTCACGCTGAGTGTGTGGAACACTCCAAAACTGTCAAAATTGAAACTCACTAAAACTTTGCCAACAAACTGACTGGTATTTCTCGGTTTAATAGTAAATTATTAAGAACCAGAATATAGAAACACTAATTATAATTGACTTTTGTGATTCACACCGTAAGCATAAATGTGTGGCACCCTAACGTTTTGGATGGCTTATATTTGCAGCTTTTTATTTAAGTAATTAAACTAATAATAATGAAGCGCATTTTTCCAATATTTAATTAATCTATGCCGAAAGAACTTTACAAGACATGAATAAGCTAAAAAACACCTTCCACCTTCACCGTCTCATTTGGTACGGTCTGATAAAGTGGCAAATTACTTTGCGCAATATTTTTACCAGCAACAAACAAGGACTACTCATCAATCATGCAAATATTGGGTCAAGAAGATAGAAGTGAGACAATATGGATGGCATAAATAAGAAGTTTACATAGTAAAAGTACATTATCCGTAATGAAAAAACTAAAAATATTTTGCACTCTGCTTATTGCGAGCCGTAGCAATTTGTTTTTTTACACTTTAAAAAAATAGTGCAAAGTAAGCAAACATTTGAATATCAAATTTCATTATTGTCTTAAAGTTTTCTGCTGAAATTTCAGAACTTTACTCGTCGATCATGTTTCCAAAACTCGATATTCTCGTTGGACCCACTTGCCGTTTAAATTTATTGGACAAAAAAAAAATTGATGAATTTATTGTTAAATTTATCAGCAAAACATGCGTGTAGTAGTGGGACGATGGAAAACATTTTTTGTAAAATTTGGTCGCATTTTACTCACCAAATTTGCTTAACTTGATCATCAACCTATCATCCTGCTGCCTAGTTATTAAGTTTCCTCTATTTCAATATACTTACGTTATACTCAACTGCTTGAATACAAGCAGTGAGACGAAGTTGTAGACTTGTTAAAACCAAAATGAGTTGTAATCAAATTAGGTACTCCATAACTTGTTAGTGGCATGCGCCCACGTTTTTTTATGTTTTTTTTTATTTTTTCTTTATAATATGATGATCAGCCAAAGCCAGTAAGTAACCCACATTTGGTTACGTGAAACTGACAAAAGACAAGAAGAATGTGAAAATAAGAACATAAAGTTTTCTTATCTTTATTCCTTTCGTATGAGTGTCTTTGTCTCTAACAAAAATTCGAGAGCATTTTTTTCTTCTCAGAACCAGACGCAAAGAAGGATAGAATGCAAATATTTGGGATAGATAGAAGAACACAGCATTTCTTTTTTTTGTTCTATCCTTACAAAGCTTTTTTTCTTGGAAATGAAAACCAAGCCAAGTAAATTCTTGCAAACATGTTTTTTACAAAAAAAAATTAAAGATAGGGATAGAAAGGAAGAGTTTAGTTGTAAGGAAGGATCACTATCGGTGATATTAGCACTATATTTAAAACGTGAGTAGAAACCTTTACTGCTGCTTTTCATCAGCAATAATGCTTTAAACGGTAATAAAATAATGAAAGCAGTTCCACTCTAGAGCAAAATAACACGATTTTGCTGCAGCAGATGATAAAATTAGGGTAATATCGGAGTAATTGCAGTGTGCAACAACCTTTTCAGTTTTCTCATAAACTGATGACTACCAGGCTGTTTGGGTTTAGTAGTCGTGGCCGTGGTCTCTTCTTAAAACATCTTCGTCATCATCATCATCATCATCAAATAAGCGTTTGTGCTTTTTGCCCAAATAGTCAAGGTGATTTTAAGGACGTCTCTTACATTAACCTCTCATACTTTACTTTTTGTAGCCAGTCCTTGCACTCGATAATAGTATTGCAGTTAGGCGCTTGGTTCTTAACTAACGAACTAACTGTTTTATTGAAGCAAGAAAATGTCTCAATGATAAAAGGATAGTAATGTGGCACTGATTGAATAACAAGTTAGAGTAAATGAACGAAACAGTCTGTTAATTTAATTGGCGTTGAAAAAGAGATAGATTCATATGAAAAATATTGAGAAAGCTAAGGATTCGAGCAAGTTGCTTAACTCTTGCAAATTACGCCATCTTCTCAATTCTTGTATACACATATTGCGTGGGAATGCTGATTGGAATGAGGTTATGTACATCAAATCTGCTCAATGAAGTCATTTTTTAACAGAATAAGTTATTTATATTGCTGTTGTACATATGTACATCTCAATCGATACACTGTTGAGATAACCGTTCAGCCAAAATAAAAAATTCTGAATGTTGTCTACGATGGAAATCAATGGACACTGAGGGAATAAAAATTCAAGTAAAATTTTGATCTTTAGTTTTTGCAGATTTTTTTGGAAGTTTCTTGATTTTATTCTTTCTATGTACATGCCTAAAAAGCAGAAGAGACGCTAACTTTATTTCTCCGAACTTGTTCTTTTCATCTTTCATAAAAACTATTTTCAAAATTCAACATTTGTACCTTACCTATACTCAACGCCGTTGCATTCATCCAATTTCTCAAATGCGTAAAACAAATTCCGGTAAAAAAAGTCATGCCTTATACTGAATTCCATGGTCATCCTGGAATCTCAGCTGAGGAATCCCTTAGTAGTGTTTAAAATGTGCTTACTGTTTTGTCATTACAGTCATGTGCCCACTTTGACGTGAAATTAGTGTCCTTGAATATGAAGGTCTGACTGACTGACTGACTTGATAAAATAAATCCCTCATCACATGATAAAAAAAACAACGTACCTAATCTACATTTTTTTCCCATATTGCTTTTACGACTACATTTTTTATTGCCAGTTTACATAGCTCATGATTACTTTGTCTGAATTCGCCAAATATTTTATTTACCATGATGGAAACTATCCGTAACAGTCAATTTACTGTCCATCCATTCTACCTAATGAGGAAACATTTTCGACATTCTTTTTTTGTATTTTCAGACTAGCTTCAACTCAATTCAACTGTTTGTTGATAGTTAACATTTTTGTTTTTTTTTCACGAACGAAGTAAACAAATACTGCCAGGCAAATGGTAGAAAGTAATCTGATTTGGAAAACTGTGAATAATTTAGCCAATTCGACTTCTAACTGTATTTCGTTGAGTAAAACTCAATATTTTATTATGCCAGAAATGTCGCTTGTTATATAAAGTTTGGCACAGCCGTATCACCTGTACGCGTGAATACAACTGGAATAACTGGATACACTTACCATAATAATGATTATGATAAGAGCTCTCTACTCGGCTTACATTTACGTGTTTCAGTTTCACTTGAAAACTCTTTTTCTTTGTCATTCACATCATTTCGAGATCCACAAAAGAAGAGGCTTGAGACTCATTCAAGTCCTTTCACTTAAGTATAAAAGGCTCAGCTTGAGTTCTCAGTTTTCTTCACCACACAGCAAAAACTGCTTATCATCCTATCATCAGCAGGGGAAGCAGTATGTGTGTCTGTACATTTTCACAATGTGATTACCTCCCCTCCCCCTCGTTCTTATAACATTATCTATAGCAGTAAATTTTTACACCATATTTCACATTCCCGTGATAGATAACGATAACCTGAAGGCAAATCCTACTCTTTTCCTAACAGATGCATCCAAAATATTTTCGATGAATATAAATAGTAGCCAAGTACTACTGGTTCCCATTATCATCTAAATAATCATCGGAAGCTTTCTCTTGTTTCAACATTGCCACCGCACTGAAGCTGATGATTATTACATGTAGATACATACCTAGGTACATTTCAAAGAATACACCAAAACTAGAGTTGACCAGTATTACATACGGATTAAAATTGCATTATTATTTTGCCAAAAAAGTTCTCTACTTGCCCCACCACTTCCCAGCATTATATCAAATTGCCCCATACTGTAAGTTGTCTATGCTCTCTTGTGGTTTGAACGAGCAAACCAACCTGTGGCCTGGTCACCACGTCATTTGTGGCAAGAGAAATTTGATTAAGTCTCAAACGCTGCTATTACGCGAGTAAAAGTGTCAGTGTCACACTCAAGTCGAGGAATGCGTGGACCTTGATTAGCTAGAAGCAGTGTATGCGTCAAAAGAATCTTGATTCTTGTAAAGTGACCGACTCCAACAAACAACGCTCTATATATAAATGATCTGAACAAATTATTTAGTAGTGAGGACAGTGGAGCCGAGAATATGCACTGCTTATTTCTCCACTGCACTATAAATATAGTAATAGGGCCGTCGATAAAAGGAACGAGGGTGGTGGGTGGCGAGAGCATGAAGGATAATAATAATAACATTAATATTGACTTGTAGACTTGTTTGAGTAAACTAAATAGACACACAAGCACCAAGTCAACGATCATTATTATTATTACCAACAGGGAAAGTATATGGAACCTACTTCAGCCTCAAATTTGCTTTTTAGCCATTCACTTCTATAACAAGAATCAGATTACAAAATATGAAGGGTCGACACATCTAATATTGCAAAAAATAATCAAAACAATTGACAATTTTCAAGAAACGATAGTAGTGTAGAGACTATACTACTCGTACAAAAAAGTGTTCATGTAATGTGTTTAGTTTATACTACAGCTCAATATTTTTTTATGCGGACCTGACCTCTGCTGTCTGCTTTTGAGTTGGTTTATGAGAAAGGAAAAGGATAAGTATGATAAATGTAACATCAGTAGAAGAAAAAAAAAGATAATCGGGAAAATGTTGACATGCGATTTCCATCACACAAATTGATTGGTTTCCTTTCTTGCACCTTGAAGGTAACAAGAACTGAACATAAAAAGCACTACTATGCCTCCCTCCCTCAACACTCGGAAAACATGACAGAATTAATAAATTAGTTTTTCCCCTTGCTTTTAGCATTATGCTTACCGTCGGGTAAAAAAAAATGTGTTGAGAATATTGAGATTCAATTTGACAGGTCTGTCTGTTCGTCTTAATATGTTTTCAGTACAACGATCTAATAACACGTAGGTAGCTCTTAAACAATTGGTTTCATACCGATAAGTGCTCCATAGTGCAAACTAAACAACTTATTTTTGACTTTCAGTCACACACACATAACTACGGTTTCTTTCCAAAAAAGACGAAAATTAATACTTCTGCTACTTTTTCCTTTTCATTTCTCTCCATGGAGTTTTTTTTGTGTGTGTGTCTGTTTTCAATTATTTACTCATTCCAGCTCTACCTTTTTTAATAAAAGGAGACAAAAAAGTGTGAGTGAGTATGTATTGTTGACAAAGTAGGGTTTTTATCGACAAAATGGAAACATTGTGTTCAATTATATTAATTGACGTTACACGACGTAGAGAACATAAAAGAAGACATTGTGCAACAATGAGTTCACCGTTTTAGAAGGAAACGGTGGACGATTGGGTCAACAAATCGGATCAGACACATACTCACTCACTCTTCAAGTAATAAAAGCAAGCATAATAATAGAAACACAAAAATAAGCTTACATTATGTACATGATTTTCATTATGCCACAAAAAATCAGTCATCTGTTTGTTTGCAAATCCTTCCGTTTTCCTGTTGATTTTAACGTGACATGACAACGCTACAAAAAACAATCTTTTGGTGTTTGTTCTACACCATCAATGTCACCAGCTACCTCTACTCTACCATTATCATCGCAACCACGATTGCATTTTTATTAACAAAACAAAAGTAATAAAAGGGACATTTTTTGTTATATTATGTTCTGCTAGATACTAAAACAAAAGTTGACGTTTTGATGGTAATAATAAAAAATGTTAGGAAAATCATGAATATCAAAACATGCATGCAAAACCGAGAGATTTTTTCTGTCTCTGTGACAAAATATTTGACAATAATATTCTATTTGTTTCTTTTGTACACTAACAAAACACGGTGGGGAGTCTTCTTCCCTTCCACTTTCTTGTTGCATGCACTTACTGAGCTAATTTTCTCAATCCCTTTCCCAGAAAGTAATTGCATGCCTTTTTTTCCTACTAAAAATGTAAATCTGTCAAGACATCTCTACAAAAAAAAATTCTTAAAAGCTTCCTATCAGTTTTGTCATTAAAAAATAATCATATACTTTTTAGCACAGCCTAAAAATATAAATATTTTCCTCCTTTATTTATTGCAAAAGCAATTTGTTGCTTTTTTTCTGTAATCCGACTTGCATGCAGAGATGAACAAGCACTTTACATCACTATCACAGTAGTGATCACATTATGGTCCTTATAATAAAAAAGGGGTGTTGTTATTCAAGCATTCAACGGAAATTACTCGCTTTCACTTTTTATCTTGATGAGCGAGTCCTTACTGCAGAGACTTTCATGGTTTTTATTATGGTTTCCCTGAAATGAAGACACTTTCCAACTTTCAACTGACTAAGTTACCCGAAAACGTACTACTATAACCACGATAAAAGATAGGCACTACTGCACAACTTACAACTTCTCACGTTATGCAAAGGAAAAAAAATATATGTAAATGCATACAAATATTTTACTGGCAGGCAGATTGTAGACTTTATTCTCATGTTGTCGTACTTTTATTTCAGTTTTTATAACATTTTTTTTCACTATTTTTTTTACCAAAAAAACGACGGTTGTATTCGTGTGGATTAAGTAGTTAAGAATCAAGCCGAAAAACTTATAAATATATCTAGTTTAAGTAATACGCCTACTTTACTACTACATGCATACTACAAGTAGCAGTTCATGTTATCTTTTAACGTGCATGTTTAACTAATAACTTTTCCTTGTCCCAATGCCAGCTGCATGACACGAGGCCCTGCCTCGAGCCCGGAAGTTGATTATGCAACAGAGTATAGCAAGCTATTTTATATGCATATATTTCAAATATATTTATTTATAATATTACATAAAATGCTGGAGACAAAAAGTGTTTCTTCCTTTCCTTCTTCTCCTTCTCCTGTCATTGACTTTTCTTGTACTACTACTGCTATGCCCTCCCCAGAGGATGATGGTTCCAAGTTACAAGGATGATGCTGACCTTCACCGAATGCATATATTTGTATACATGGATGATAAGTAAATAGTAGAGAAAGTGCAGAGAGAAAAAAAAACTCAGCATGGTTTCCTTCCCCTCAGCTCTTCTTTTGTGTTTGTTCATTGCTTTCCCTCGAAATGGTTCCTGGTTGCTATTCAGTCACAAGAAGTATTTACTGTTGTGGAGGTTTTTTTTTTCTTTGACTTGGTTTGACTAGATGTTAGATTAGAAAACTAGATTACATAATATACTTACATACATAGCCCAGGGATGTATAAACTTTTCAGTAATTTTTTGCTTTAAAAGCAGTTTTCAGTCAATTTAGCAGCGCCGGTATGAAGTTAGCTTGAAAGAACATCCTAGAAAAGTCTTAAGCGATTTCCTTTTGAATAGAAAAATGCTTAACTCTTTCTTATAATTTGTCCCTGTCTGCTTGTTTATTTGGATCGAGTTGGGGCGCTATGAGATCCGGTTTCGGTGATGCTTATGTACATTCTTTTTTATGACTATACTCACTTTTATTTTGGGTATTTGATCTTACTGTCGTCGTACTTTTGCATTCATGTAGGAATGTATGTTAGTATGTTCATAACTGAACTGATTTACTTATTACGCATTTAAGTGCTTCCAAATTTTACTTGATGACATGCATTCTCTGTTTTTTTTAATATAAAGTACACATAGTTCTTGCAATCACAGTACTTGATGCTATTACTCGTTTTGCTACATCATATCATCATCATCACCAACACCAGACAATATAATCCCATCTTCAATGACAAACGT
This sequence comes from Lepidocyrtoides sp. E14, assembly GCA_027743805.1. NCBI lineage: Eukaryota > Metazoa > Arthropoda > Collembola > Entomobryomorpha > Entomobryidae > Lepidocyrtoides > Lepidocyrtoides sp. E14. Next base: position 13,982 of record JAHZMZ010002558.1, on the reverse strand, counting down.
AATAAGATCAAGACGAGGAGGACAAATTTATTTCTTCTCTCCATTATCTCCCCGTTTTAGCCAAATTTGGCTAATACGTTTGACGCGTTTATGCCAAATTGCTATCGTAAATGAACTATGTGAGTTATTACTATTATTATTATCTCTACTACTATTTGCACAAACATTATTTCCATTATCATCATCACCATTCTTCTCATCGTCATGAACCTCTTTAAAAACAAAAAAACTATCTTTGTATTTCTCAAATTTTTTTTTCTCTCATCTCTCTACTCTTCATTTCATTATTATTACAGAGTTCTGAAGTTAATGGAAAAAACTTACAGGCATTCATTTGCATAGACATGTGTAAAGCACATATCTGCGAATGCCTACTTGCATAAAAAATATTTTTTCCATTTCAAGAGGAACACGACCAGAATAAAAAAAATGTCGTGATTATTATTATGATGGCAGAAACATTGTCAATTGTCATATTTTCCCCCGAAATGGAAATGCTCTTTTGACTCCTTGACAAATGAAAAAAAAAGAAGATGAAAGTGAAGCATAAAGAAGAGTGCAGAGCAAGCTGTAGTGGTAGTGGTAGTATAAATGATAATAATGAGCCTTGACTGTGATGCTCCTTCATGTGAGTATACCACTTAGACAATGAAGTGGCATGGCGGAACGCGGGGGCATCCCATCATAAAAATTCCATGTTCCATTAAAGAATTCTTTTAGTAAAGAGAGATATTTTTCAACAGCCACAGTGGTTTGGATGATGATGATGATGATGATAGATGTATGTCACTACAATGAAGAAAAAAAACCACTGTCACTGTAGAATAAATGAGTAGGAAGGTCACTTAGCTTGCTTACTTGCTTGCTACATGGCAAACAATGAACATCGAACGTGACGATAATGGCAACTGGTTTTACATGTACATAATATGTACTTGTTGTAGGCATGTATGTATGTATGTATGTATGTATGCAAATGATGACACTGATGATGTCACCAGCATTCATCTCTAAAATTTACTTTTCATACATACGTCAAGCCATGATGCTAAACTGTCCTTACATTCGGAAAAGTTTTAGAGTGTGTGTGTGTGTGTGCTTGTTAGTCTATAGTAAATTTGTAGCTTGCAGCAGCAGCAGCGGGTCCAGTGTACTAAAATGAATGAGTGCAATTACAATGCTGCTAATATTAACAGAAAGTTACTGGAATTACAAGTTGAAATGGACGGGTTTTTAATTTATCCCTCAGTGTTTGCTCTTTACAATTCATATATGTAATATGCCAAGCTTTCATAAACAGTATCTTATACATCATTGAATGCTAAATTACTGCCTCGTTTTCAATCTGATGTAGAGATATAGGTATGTACATACAGAAGTATATGAGATTGATAAAATAGGCCTTGATTATGAAAACTAGATGAGAGAGAGAGAGTGAGAGAACTGAAATTCAGCACATTGTGTTACAACTTATTTTACGGAATGAGAGAAATAGGTAGTATGATATACAATTACACTTCTTATGATTAAAATCACTTTTTCCATCTGTGCCTCTGGGAAAATCTAGGGGAATGATTGCAGCATTTGTTATGATGTTGACAGGGTGTAAATTTTTAGTAAAAAAAATCCCAGAGTCCTACAAAGTTTACCTACTTACATAAATTGGAGTCTTTCACATCGTCTGAGAATTGTGCTGTGCGATGAAGCATACTCTCTAAACACTATCAAAAGCATTTATTGTTCCGAGAAAGTTTAGAAGAAGAGACGTGAAGAGAGAAGCAAGCACAAGGTCGCCAATCACGGTGCTTACTTTGTCATCCGGAAATGACTTATTCGCACACAACTACTCCAATTGGTGTACATAAGCACCACCACGGTTCGAAGTGAAAAACCCTTTTTTTTCTGACAAAATGTTTGTTTTGAAATGGCGTGAGACTTTTTCATGCTGGATGAGGATGGAGATGTCACTTTTATGGCCTCTCTCTCCTTTCATACTGGTCGTCATTGTAGTAGGAAACATGAATCCAATTCAGCAATAATACCACCAGCACACGAGTATTCTCACGACTGTGATTGCAATCAGCAGATCATCATTTTAGAAGGTTCTTTTTTATAAAAAAAAAGCCCAGAGAGAGGCCAAGTCAAAAAAAGCAGAGAAGACGTCAAAAGGATGATGATTTGCGCCAAAAAAGTATTATTTTTAGTCTGGCTTTGTTGTGTTGCTGCTGACGGGAAGTAAGTTTGACAACCTTGAACTGGCAATTGCACTTTTCAAGATAAATATTGACTATTTTGATGAAACTTCTCAGTGGGCGGCAATCATACAAAACTAAATATATATTCCATTCGTGTATCAATCAAAAACCCTCATCAGGCAGACGACCAAAAATGACTGTCATTAAACAAATCCAAGTAGTAGAACAAAATGACTAGTTGAATAAGAGTGATTACAGAAATCAATTCGACTCATTTGTTACAAAAAAAGTAATTATTATGTCGTCCCTTTTATCCGACACTTTGGGTTTAGCCAGACATTCACGAAATAGTTGCCAGATTGGATTCATTACTATTTATTTGACAATTTGTTTATTTATTTCACATTATTATAATGACCTTGATTGTTCTACCAAAACCAGAAGAAAGTTTATATTGTGAATCAGAAAAAAAATGATCTTGTTGCCTTTTTGTGGAAAATTAGTTACAGCGATTTTATATAGCAATGTCATCATTATCCTCGCAACAACCACCGTCACCGCAAAAATAAATCCACTAAACCACAAATTATGTTACTAAAAATGCATAAAATCTGCCAAAAATATAGGATGAAGTATATGTACAAGTGTTGGAGGCTGTTGTGAATAGATAATGAAGTGATCCAGTTTTCCTGCCAAAAAATAAACATCCATGTAGGTATGTGTATATGGCATGTTATTCATGTTATGCATACCATTATAATAGTTACAAAACGACCGAAAATAATTCAGACGGCAAAATGACAAAAGAGAATTCAATAATGAATATATCCAACCCTTACATGTCTACATATTCTAACCTTGAGTTGATCTCTAAAAAAAGAAATTTATGGCGCATTTGTTTATTTATTCAGATAATTTTCCCTTTAAAATCGTTTTCTTCTTCTTTTTCTTATTTTTTGAAATAAAAAGAATGTTCTACTAGTTTATTGATTTACAGATACATATATATACGCCATAATGTGATAAATGATAACGGTAATAGTGGTGTATGTAAGCAATAATGAAATGAATGATTCAAAAGAAAACAAACAGATCAGAATTTTATGTAAAGCGTAAAGTGCCACGTTTGTTGTTACTGCTATCATCATGTCGTTACTACTGAAAGTTGGTTTTGAAAGAAAATTTGTGTATGATGTGAGAGATGCCAAATGGAGGAAAAGATAAAATAGAGACGCAAAGATATTCGCATAGAAGGAGAAAGAGAAGCAGTTGAAATGAGGTGATTAGTGCAATGGGGCGTTTCTCTTCAGCTCTTATTCCCTGTCTCTCTCTCTCTTTTAAAAGGTTCTTGATGTCTTTCACTTCCTTCTTTTGCTTCCAGCAAAGTTGTATGTATGTATGTCTGTTTGCTTCCCCGCCCGCATGTTTACTTACACGGGCACATACTAGACTAGGAAGCTTGGAGCTTATCTTGTAATCTACTACTACTACTACTGCTGCTGACATTGATAACTGTTTATTATTGTTATTATTAATTTTATTATGCTTGAAGTGGAAAGAAACATACAAAATAAATATTTGCTTCGTTGGAGATGCTACATGGTTTTTTTGGGGCAGCTGATGTGTGCTTCTTCTTTGAAATTAAAGTATTAAAAGTAAGTTAGACGGCGGTGCATAGTGATCCACACATGATTCGTGTGCATGTATGTAGGTATGTATGAAATATTTTGCCAGAAAAGATAATAAACAATGAGGTTCTTGGAATGATGGATGAGCCTAAAACAGAATATTTTACTATTATTATATTACAAATAGTAAACCACAAACCTACACCACACATGTCAAATGTGAAAAGTGGACAACCACTAAATCATTTCAGATTATATTTTACACTTGATTGATTTTTACTCGCAAAAGGAAATATATTATATTAGACATGTACCTATGTACATACATATTATCATAAATATTTACGTGAAGGCCCAACATATAAAAAAGATCCTTTTGCAAACTTGCAAAGTGTGTCACATGGTTCGTGTGAAATCAATAACTGCTACAAATTGTAGTCTGCATGTCCAAAGAAAAAAAATAGAATCCTTGTTTGTAGAACATGCCTCCTATTATGTTTTACGTCTTTTTGTTACAGCTTTTGGTATGTCAAGGAAAGAATTCTTGCGTCAGGTTGTTTCTTTCATCTTGTTAATATTCTGAAGAGTTGGTGATCTACCCCTATACAAATGATATCTCTTACATTCCAATGTTTTCTCTGTTCGTAACATAACAGTAATAATATGCAATTTAAAATGCTTTTGTAGTCTAAATTGGACTGTCCAACCATGCCATAAGCCAAGAAGAGAATGATAGTAAAGCAAAGTAAGTATGCGCAAAATATATACATATATTTTTTTTACTTTGTAATGATGAGAATGAAATGTATATGAGTATATAAGCCATGAATCAACCAATCGTTTTTCTTTTGGTTCTTTTGGTAAAGCTTCTCAATTCAGATTAGTTCTCCTTCCTTTTTAGCAGACAAGGAACGTGCTGTCTCGCCGTGTCGCTTACGTGCATAAACCACCATCACCAAACGCCACCGCAAGAAGAAAGTAAAGCTTGAGACTTCTTGTGCATATCTTTAATGTAGCTTCAGGGTTGAGGTGGAGGAGCAGCCAAGTAAAATGAACAAAGACAAGCTCTAGCATAGCAGCAGCAGTTGTCAGTGAAAACTACACTCATGCGAATAGTTGAGGTTGAGGTGAAGTATAATAGGTAGTGCATGTAAAATGTAAATTTGTAGTGCAGTGAAAGCATACTAAAAGTTTCATTTCTTCGTTGTTGGGCAGGCCAGATCAAAGGAGAAAAAAAGTTTTTAGATGGCTTCTAGCAACGTTACACTTTGTGAAATAATATGTATATAAGGTTAAGGTAGGTGGTTCTGGACAAGGACTGAAGAAGGCAATTCTTTATAATAATATGTCGGTAAAGGAATGCAGCCAAAAAAAGGACTCTGCAGGCAGGCAGGCCGAGCAAAGATAATGTGTGTAGTGTGTATGTTGCAGAGAGCATCTGTCTGTTGTATGTGCTTTCTTCTTACTCCTTCTTCTCTCTCGCATGCATGCATGACAATCTACCTAATGTACCTCATTGGCCAACTTTCATTCATTTCATTTTGCTGAACACGAAGGAATGCTGGAAAATTTTGGCATGTTTGGTTAGCTGGCGGCTGTAGTCTCATGTATAATCCCATGAGAAAATAGTTCCGGTTTCATTCATCCACTCATGCAAAAATGAAGAAGAAGAAGAAGATAAGTATATATTTTAGGTTGCAGCAGCAAGTATGCAGTTTGCATCGTGTATACATAAATTAGCTTCCAGATCCTGGGCAAATTAGTATAATAAATATTTGATCATCCTCCTCAGTAAACATATTTATGACTTTGTTTGGAAAAAAAACTTTTAAATAATGCAAGAGCATAAATAACATTTTCTTTTTGAAAATACGGTCAATGGTACAAGTTTTTTTTCTTACGAACAATGCAACATTTAAACACATTTTAGATACAAGCTGTTTAAACATTTATACTCTAAAATGAATTGGTGAGGTCCGACGTTTGATTTTTAGGCTTAAATTGTTACCATTTAAACATGCATTTAGTCAATCAGTTTCAAATAAAACTAGTTGTATCAGTATCAGCAGTTTTGTGTATTTAGCTTTGAGTTTACATGTACTCTTGTTTATTTTGAAAGACTTGAGTAATCGTCATCATCATCATCACCAGTTTATATCGGCTATAATAATAATAATAATAATCATAAAAAAATGCGTAGGTAGTGAGGAATGCCAACTCGGATGTTTTCCTTCATCCTCGAAGCAGTTTAATGTTTGTAGATGTGCACAACATAACAACGATAATATATTGCATTGCATCCGTTACTGTGAATTGCGAATCGCAATTTGCCACACCAACTGCGTTCCTTCTGATGATGTAGGTATTGTGTACCACCAATATTAATAACAGCACTCATCATCAAGTAGTCTTCCTGCGGTGGTGGCGTCATGTTACTTGGCTGTGTACAACAAAGTTTCCTTCTTTTTGTCAAATTTGGATCCGAGTACCGTATTTTATCACTTTAGTAACCTGCCAAGTTCTTTACATGCTTGCATGACTTTCATGTAAAGAAAGACGGTTACTCTTTTTGGCATAATTTTTATTCCGTGTAGGTTTCTTATACAAATGAGCATAAATATAGAAATGTACATATTTCCAAAAGACCGTCTCAGTTTGGTCTTGACCTAGCAGTGTACCTTGATATCTTCAAAAAAATCGGGCCGGCAATAGTTTGAGTAAGTACAGCTTCCATGGATTTTGGTAATAATAATAATAATAATAAACTAGGACACATATGAAAACCTTCAACCACTGCCTGTCAGTGGATGATTACTAGCAAAAATGATGGAAGCAATCGTCGTCGTCGTCGATCTCGGTTTTGTCGGTTAACTCTCTCGAAACATTGATGAAGTAGAAATTAATACCGCAGACAGCTATTATACAATTAGTGCAGTGCTGCTGCAATACATGCTTACGCCGCAGCAGTGTGCGTAAAATATATATGATAGCTAAGTAATCAGTTAACGATGGAATGGAATCCATGGACATTCCAGCACATTATTACTTTTTTACTCATACCTAACACACACACACACACGAAATAATCCAATAAATGTTTCGAAATTATAAGAAATACCATAATATCCAATTCAAGACATTTTAAGCGTGTCTTCTTTCATGCGAAACAGAATGCAACCTAGCCTAACAATAAAACTGAAAAGAAAGCAAGGGCAGCTCACCACCACCACCTCCACCTTTTTGGGATCTGCATCTTCCAAAATGCNCTCACCACCACCACCTCCACCTTTTTGGGATCTGCATCTTCCAAAATGCTGTTAAAGTGAACTAGCAAACTTTCCACTGTACCGGATAAAGTTACTTTCTCTATCTGCGCTTTTCGATTTCATTCGCTTACTAATACTTTCTTTTATGCGACCTTGATTACAACCTCATTGAAAAATAAATGTAACTACAGGATTTCAATCCAAAATACTACTGCCCTATGCAAAAATCGTAAAGTGAAGCACTTTAGTTATTGAGGTAGTTTGGCCATATACTGAACATTCAAAATAAAAAAAAAACCTTTGCATCTTATCTTTTTACATCTTTAGCTATTACCCCTACTGCTTCAAAAGTAATATCGGTGTATCCATTTCAAGCTACTGTTTTTTGTGTGTAAATATTTAAGTCATAGTAGACGGTTTACGTCTACCTACCACTACCACTGTCTGATCTTTTCTACTTTATCGGCCAAGTGCGGAACTAAAGACACAAATTTACCCTGTTGTAAAAATTTATTGTTATATAAAAGCACCAAAGACATAAGTAGCTTCAGAAAAGCAGAATTGACGGTGGACTGAACTGAACGCTTGACAAGGACATTAGACTACACAAAAAAAGACATTTTTTAAAAAGCGTATGCTTCTTCTACCTACCATACTTCTTCCTTCCTTATAAAAAACAACATGGCATTATCCTCAACCAATGGACCAACTAGATAAAAAAAACCACTGAAATCAATGATCAAGCCTTTATAGCATTTCATTGCAACGGAACAACAACACTATAACATCGGTTACAAAAGCGCAGTATAAATGGTAGAATCACATTGTTAATGTAAATCCGGATGAAACTGCTGAACAGTCATAAAAAAACTAGAGAAGCAATAGTCACTACTAGAATCTACCATGATTGTATATTTTATATTCTAGGCATGTCCATGCAGTTTCGTTGGATGGAAACGGAAAGAGAGGTTTAATAAAAAATAACAACCAAAAGCAAATAGTAACAGTAGTAGCAGTAGTAGTGGAGATTTTAATGCAAATGTTTTCATGTGCAACAACAGACTTTGGACAACGAACCACCACTACTATTGCTACCACACACACTAGGAAGCTAGGAAGTAATAATAACGAAAAAATAAAATAAAATAAAAACATTACTGCATTAGGTGAAGCCCTTTTGTAAAGCTAAACTCTTAAGCTCTTGTCCAATTCATATATAAAGATGTTCCTTTATAGCTCTATGACATGACCATGCTAATGGAAATCCGTAGGGATAGAGAATACATACAAGATAAAAAAAAGTACCTACTACCAACAGCAAATTACCAACACAAACTCAAAGTTTCATTTCCGCTTTTAGAATCATGCATGGTACAGATTGAAAACTGTAATGTATACAAAATATACAATCCGCATCTCGTTGTCCAAACAGAAAGGGAAAACTCACACATGGCAAGTGAACAATTGGCTTACTAAAACCATGATATGGTTAAAAGAAAAAAAACGCACGCTTTGCAAAATAAAAGAAAACTTGTCCAATGTCATTCCACTGCATATCCGCATTTCACACTATTCAGGAAACTAGGTATACATACATTTAAACTTTTATTTTCAACGGGCCGAGGTAATATGGTAGTAAGCCAATTTCCTACACAGTATTGGATCAACAAACATGAATAACAAAAAAAAAACTTGTTTTGCTTTCTTTATTAGTGAAAAAAACATACGGAACAACAAGAAGCGTTTAAGCCAGCTTAAGTCACTACAGAAAGGAAGACAAAGACAGCGTTTTTGCACATTATTTTGCTACCATAAAAAAATCTTTGTTGATCAAGTGGCAATGTATACATGGCATGCAGATATGTATGTATGTATGGCTTATTGTTGCTCATTTTCGACTTTAGTGCTTAATACCTATACATTCATACTATTATTTCATTGTAAAAGAAAAGTACAAAAAAAGGCAGAAAGTGAATTGTGACTTGTCAAGGGTATTAGCAGAGAGAGAGAGAGGTAATTTTGTTATATCAAAATCCCATGGGAAAACTGCATGCACAGCAGGAAACAATAAATTCTACTTGCAGCAACAACCACGCACATAATATTTATTCTGTATTTCTACTACTTTGCATTATTGTCCCATATTTTTTTCCCTTCTTCCCATTTGCACTATTGTGTTCCAATTGTATAGATTTGACAAAAAAAAATCTTGTTTATAAAACATGAGCATTTAAATTGTAGCGTGTATGTTGATATACGTATACTCCAAGTTTACAATTTAGCATGTTACTTTACAATGTAAACTTGTCTTTAATTCAACCCTATATCAGCAGCAATAATACTAACTGATATATTTACGGGTGGAAATTGGACAACAATGGATGCTTGATGCTCTTTTTAAGTCAACAGAAAAGCCAGATTGCATAATGTTACGACCATACCTAGATAATAATTTGAATTTCCTTATGCAGTCCACCCACAGTTCACTGGACAAAATAAATATAACAAAAGTTGTATCGTTATTCACAAAAGCTAATGTTCTTTCATAGAAGCAGCTCACTGGACTACTGGAGCCACTGGAGGATTACTCGTTAGTTCTCATATTCAAACCATTAAATCCATACAGATCATTAAAGCTAGAAGGACCAAAATAACTCGGCAAACTATTAGTTAGCGAAGAAATATAATAATGATAATGTACATTATAATATTTGGTGATGCTATTATCTAGATGATGGTAACATATGATAGGAAGTTGTTGATGATAAGGTTATTATTGTTACAGTGTAAAATGTGTGCTCTAGTAGTTCTACGACGAGGATTCGGTTAATAAAGTAATTTTCCAAAGTTCTTCTTCTAAAGGGACTTGTTATGATGATGATGATGATGATGATGATAAGAATCATGCACCATGAGCATGTTTGTAACACTCCGTTATGGTTGAAGGAGCATCGACTTTGAAAGCCCACGGTATTAATGTTTCTATTCATTAAACACCAACATCATTTAATATTTAATCTATGCATGTGAAACTGCACATTTTGAGTGTTGAGTGACAATCGGCCATCCTGTGAATAAATAAACCAATAATAATCAGCAGCACTATGTAGCTATTATTATCACATATTATTATTTTTGTTAGTGACAACATCAGATACAAGATATGTAGTGATAGTAGACATAACAAGAAAAAAAAGTGACTTTGATTATTTATTTAACAAAGTCATTATCCAAACTTATTGACTCTGAACGTATGTACGTGATGAACATGCACGTAAAAGTTGCTACTTTCTAGACTAGAATATATGTTCTGAGAAAATGAAAATCAAAAAATGACTACGTATTTACATATTTATGTATTTACTTACATCAGCACAAAATATTAATAATAAATTTTAATAATCATAAATCAAACAGATAAAAATAACATGTTGGATGGATACAATATTCTTCTTCTTTTAGTCTGGACTCTTTGTTGCATGTACATAATAATATATAACACACCACTATACTGCACGCGTTCTTCTACGTTTCAATGAGCATGTTGTTGAGCTGTTTGCCTTGGAACTGGCTGCCATACATACACATACTCATCACTATCACCAATCACATTTTGATTGGATATGCCTACATTAACAACCATTAAATACTTGAGCCGTGATGATTTTGAGCATTGTTTCTTTCACGTTTTCCCGTCATTTTCTTGGTTCAATAACTTTTACATTACTTATGGTTAGTTGGTTTAATGAAGTGACACAGTATTACTGATTAAATGCAGTTTTGTTATGCATTTGCTATGAACTTGTCATGCATTCCTGGATTGGATTAACATGATGACATTGAAAGCAATTACAGAAGGCCGTCAATTAGTCATAGAAACCTACCAAAGAACAAATTCTAAGTAAGTTGCATAATGCTTAGGGGAGATTAGTAGTGCTCTTAAATTGCTTACTTTATTTATACATTACATTCCGAATGCCCTTGAGCTAGGTTATAAACAAAGTACAGTTTTTGTCAAAGTATTGCCACCATCATCATCAACTAAAAATAATTACAGTAGCTGACATTGCTGACTATGTGGTGGCGTGGTGCATGCATGCCTACCAGGCATATTTGTTGTAGATGCAAAAAAAAATTAATTCCTGCTTGATAAAAAACAAAAATCTACTACATTATTTTCAAATTTCATAATAATTTTCCAAACAAGTCCATTCCCAAAATGAATTTCTTGTAAGCATACTACCTACTTTAAGCAGATAATGGATGAAGAGAACAGCGGGAAATATGTTTTCTCTGATGGTTTCACAGCGTTCTCCTCAAGGCAACATAAAAGTAATTTATTTGCAAGAAATTTCACGTGTATCATCTATATGTACATACATACGTACAATCATCAGTCACATTACCATCATATTATATGCACACGTAATATGAAAGTCTATAAAATAAAAGCAGTAGATAACATTCCTCCTCGAAAAATAGACAAAATACTTACAGCGGCAGTAGTAGTGCCGTGACGTATGGCATTCTCTAGGAGAGATATGCACTTGATCACACTGCTGCTGTTGTATTGCTTACGAATTGGTAATCAGTGCAGTATGGTTGTTTGGTAAATGGCTAGAAGGTGTATTCTATGGTTGATAATACTTATTATTATTCACATGTCCTTGTAAAATTAATTAGCAAATGCTTGGAATGTTATTTTTTACCAACAATTTTCAATGAAATTTTAAAAATATGCCTGTTTTCAATGAAAGTAAGCACATATAACAGAAATGCATCATCAGATAATGGATAAACTTGCATAAAAGTTATAAAAGCTGAGAGTGATATGAAAAAAAAGCTGTAAAAAAATCACAAACTCGTCACGTCATACACGTCCCCTGAATTCCTTTTTGCTTTCTTTCCGTCTTTCACCATAATATTTTTTTTCTTCGGTATTTACATAGCTACATAATGAGGAAAAGGTAAAGCGCTTAAGGCTATGCAATGAAAGCGTAGCACACGTAAGGGTGCAAAAGCCTAGGACTCTCTAGTATAGGAATTCTTTTTTTTTATTTCATTAGAGTGAAGACAGGAACATCAACAAGAAAAAAAATATTTTGTTGTGTAAGATGAAGCTGGAAAAGAGTCGTAGTCATCATGGGGAAATATGAAATTAATCTGGCAACAAGATAATAATATTGTGCCTCCTTTTCATCTCATCTCTTTCATAAGTAAGTTATCAAGCTTAAGTTAATAAACCCAGTAAATTATATTATCCGTTGTTTCGCTTTATTTGATATTAATGCCATTTTACTATTATCCCGTAAGCGCAGTGAAAAGGTAGTTTATATAATAATAGGATTTGCTAGAGATGGTAATCTTTACGTCTGCTCTTACCTGTTGGAGTAGTCCATGATGACAAACACGTTTGATAACACGTACGTACGTACGTACGTGGGCTGCTAAAGAAGGTACTTGTAGTAAAAACAAACAGCAACCTTTTGCGGACTGGAGGCTGGTTGTGTGTGTGTGTGTGTAGTAGTTTACGTTTTACACACACAAGTTGTCCCAGAGAAGAAAGTCTTCTGAAGTCGGGTTGCTTGGTCACGTTAAAAAAAATGTCTTGGGTTTGTCTATTATTATAATTGTGTCCTTGTCCTTCTTCTTTCAAGAAGAAAAACCGCAAGCACTACCGCAATATTGCGGCTTCAATGTACGCACACACGTTTGTAGTTCTAGGAAAGTATTGTTTTTCACGCAATCAAGTAGAATAAATGAAGATGTACAGGTATTCTGTCTATCTTTCTTTCTACGCATTATTCTCAGAAATGTCATGTTTTTTTTGTGTGCATTAACGCTAGATTGGATTTTCAGTTGACCAAATTCAATGTCATTGTTTGCCACTGTCAACAATCCAATATGAATGCAAATAGTTCTGAAAACGAGGAGGTTTCTTCATTTGATGAAACAATATTAAAGATGATAATAAATATAATGACTTTTGAAGATCTGGAACTGACAGAGGTTTTTTTTCTTAATTTTTTTTAGAAGTTCATACAGTACTAGTCTATTTGTCAGGAAGTTTTAATACAAGTTTTGTATGTTGTAGTATACAGATTTTCATTCCACTTCAGAACACTAATCAATCTCTTCGGAACAAGTGGAATAAAAAATAGTTGGTATTGAATTGTTTTTTTTAAATATTTTTTTATTTTTTCCTTCCTCGTTTCTCTTATGATCAAAGCTTTGCACAATTGAAACGAATTGCTTTTGTTTTTCACAAACAAGTGTAATTAAATTTTTGTGTTTGATGATGAGAAATCCGTTGTTGTTCTTTGTCCTGTACTTTCTTTGTGCTGTTGTTGATGATGATGATGATGACGGCGATGATACTGAATTGTACTTTGCATTGTTTTATAACAACCACTCCAACAGCCAACAACAAAATTCTTCTAAATGCTTCTTCTTCTTACACACACATCTTCAGTCAGTTTTCTATGGAGGCTGTCATTATTCTCTCATTTCTTCCTTTTTAAATATTTATTCTAGGAGCGTTGTAATATGTCTAATATTTTTTGAATGCGGATGTGACGACGACGACGACGTGAAGAAAAGTTGAAAGGAAATTCATCTGGACAAAAAAAAAACTTGAAACTTGTTAATGTTGAGTCTTGGTTCTGGTGCTGCTGTTGTCAGCTAGAAAAATAAGAAACAAAGCTACAAAACGTCGTCGTGACAATAAAATTCAGTCAAGCAAAAGAGTTGACTTCTTACTCACGACGATAATGGTGATGATATGCCTTTGTATCATCCAAGTCCTATCTATCTATTCTATTTACCCTGTCCGTAGATAGAGGCGTACGGGCAACTTGCACTATAGCAAGCAGCTGATTCCCACCTATTCTATC
>JAHZMZ010002557.1:0-17057 GCA_027743805.1 Lepidocyrtoides sp. E14 | reverse complement strand
AGTAAACTTTTATTTAAGTAGTACAAAGTGCTATAACGTTACTACATCTAATTGTTTCCTTGTTTAAAAAGTTGGAATGCTGCCATATACTCAAGGGAAAATTATAAAAAGATTATGATCTTTCGTTTTGAAAAATGAAGGTAATTTATCTTTTTTGTGTTCGTTTTTTCTGTGTACCTAAAAGAAAATGATTTATTGCGTTTGTTCGATTGAATGATTTGCAGACAGACGGATTCACTTTTGATTTATTTATATTCTAGTGCTCCGTTTTATTGAAAGCACTTTTTCAAAATCGGAAATGATTCCTTTATCTTTACAATTTTTCATGCTAGTATCTGATCAATTAGAGTAACTAGCTTAATTACAGTGTCTTACTGTGCACTGCACAAATTAAAAAATATGCAAGGATTGATAAACAGCAGATTATTTTAATCCCCTTGTCATATTTTGCCTCTAAATTGGCTCAGGTCCAACCGGAAAGAGTAAATACGGTTAAAAATTGCTGAAAACTCGTGAAGATCTATTGATGACCTCCTTTGTCGCATAATGAATAGACTTCAAAATGCATTATTCTATCCAGAAAGAATTTTTTAAAGGAAAACAAATTATCAGCTACCTCATAAACTGTTTCATTTACGTAAGCTGTTTGTATATACCTTCTTGTCTTAAAAATACATAATACTACTCAATCGCGTTCTTATCTTTTTAACGAGCTTGTAAGTCAGGCTAACTGTTTTTATTGAAGCAAGTGTGAAAATTTGAAAACAAAACTCCTGACACTGATGATATTGAGTGATGAGTCACAAAGATCTGTAGTATAATGCTTTTGATACAGACACCACACACCAAGTCTGCTCAAATTTGTTTTGAAACTTTTTGTTGTTGTTTCCGTAATGAATCTTTTTTCAATCTTTAAAAGCACGCATCATGAACAAAAGCTGGGAGTAGTAAGTGTGGGACGAAACTATAGATTCTTTTGACGCGAATTATTGAGAATGTATTCAACCGGGCATTAATGCCATGAAAAACCAAGGCAAAACTTTTGCCGTTGTGGCATTGTATGTAGTATAGTAGTAACATATGTACTTTTGTACATATAATCACCATGCTTGGCAAGCGAGTCATTTTCCATTCATTCATGGCTCATGAATTCAGGATGTCGTCGTTACTCACTTGAGAAACAGCAGCACGATCCAATTCCCACTGACACTGTAAGCAATTCACGTAGGAATTTTGGTTTGGCTTGTGGTAAAAAAATATTGTTAAGTGGATGCAGATTGGATAATGTCTATAATATGAGTCGTTGTCTACTTTGTTATTGCGTCCATTATGATAATACGGAAATAAGCAGAGCATTTGAATTTTGCATCTTTTTTGTTGCCGTTTCTACAAAGTTCCTTTTTTCAGTCAGTTCAGGTTTCACGGTCGTGCAAGGAAAACTTTTTTAAAAGTTCTTGGGAACGTGATTTCATAAGCAAAACGTAAAACATTCCCAGTTATCAGGTGAATGAGAATTTAGAAGGTTGATTATAGCTTTCGGAACATTAATGATGGCACATTGCTTGTGTGGTGGCTTGACTANCAGGTGAATGAGAATTTAGAAGGTTGATTATAGCTTTCGGAACATTAATGATGGCACATTGCTTGTGGGGTGGCTTGACTAGTTGTATTTTTTTTGTATTTGGTGTCATCATAACTGCTCATAAAATCATAAAAGTTTAAGATGATGAGAAAGGAAGCGGCAATTTTCTTGCCTTACAAGTATGTAAAATGAAATTTTGCAAGAAAACTAACAGGCATTATTTTTTTCCTTTTCCGTGGATTTGAATAACATTAATAAAATCCCACTTTGTACCAAACACTTGGAGCAATTTTGCCCATTGTCATTTATTATGCATGAATGGACAGGAAATGGTGACTGTAAAACAGTGGCTGTGATGTGATTGCTCTGTGTTGTAATGATGTGAAAGTGAAAGGACATTTTAAAGCCAGCTCGTTTGCTTTTGAGTATACCTATGATAAAATGTGGCCTGTTTGAAATGAGGGCAATGTAATGTAATGTCGCTGCTCTGGGTGTGTGGTGAATGTGATGTGCTTGTGTTGTTTAATGCCATCATTTTGGATCTTCTTGTTCTTTATAAATTTCAGAGAGGAAAAAACACGACATCCGTTTTGCTGAGAGAATGTGACCTTTTCTGAGGACATGAATAAAAAAGGCTCCACAACTGCTACAGCGGCGACTGCAGTATCTGTTGCAACAGCTTCTGGTGTGACAACGCGCACCTTAACATCTTCCGCAATAACCACATCAGCAGCACCAATAGCATCAATGCCAACAAAGAATAAAACTACAGCGAAAGAAACTCCAGCTAATAATCCAAAGTCACATCCAAAAACATTGGATATTCCAAGCACTCCTTCCAAAAAGTCGAAAACGCTGTCTGCCGCTTTACTCACAAATGGTGCTGTCACTTCTACTGCGTCCACCATAAAAGTTGAGAAAATAATTGCACCAACAGCAGTGACAATGACGTCCAACAGTAAACCGGTGTCTTTGGATTCTCATCACCGAATTATTGGTGGTAGTCGTGATGCAGAAAATATTTCTAAAGGGATGCATCAAGACTTGCAAAAGAATGGTATACACTCATCACAATTTGCAGCAATCTGCCGAGAAGTAAACCAAGTTCGTGAGGAGCATATGTCCATCCGAAAATGTTTGAGTGAGAGGGATGGGGAACTAGGGAAAACGCGAATGGCCTTGAGAAACATTGCACAGGAAAGAGACATTTTAAGAAATAAAGTAAGTTAAAATAAGTATGAATTTTTAAACTAAAATCAATTCTTTTTACTCTCTTTGTAAACCGGTAACATCTTGGGTTTAAAGCTATAAAGTCTGGTTGTAATTGACAGCCTGTCAGACGACCACTTAGATGCGACAATTTACTGAGCTGTAATCTTGTTTAATCTCTCAGGTCTCAGAATTGGAACATATTCTCAAACATTCCCCGGAAATGCATTCTCACGTTGCGGCCATTCTGTCAAATAGTAACAATCTCATGCTTTCAGGCAGCAACCCAAGCACCCAATCTCCTCTCAAATCTGGCTTTCAAACTAACTCTTCAACGCCATCACCACCGTCATCATCAAAGCACTCACCCGGAGAAATATCTGGCACAATGATTGCTCCTTCAGGAGGAAAAACTGTAAACAAGGGTCATTATGCCCCTCTTCCTTCCGCCACCATGAAAAGCAACCCTGTTGTTTCATCACCTGTCCGAAACATTGTTCAACAACATCAGCAAAATCAAAAGTTAATGTCATTACCATCATTGCCAGCTTCCCACTCAAGACCGAATATTACTACAGTAGTAGCTGGAGGAAATCAAACGGTGGAAACAATGGGATCGCCTAGGAAATGTAATGGAAATGAAGGTAATTTAAACAGAAAAGGTTGTTCTATTGGAATGGAGGAAATACTAAGGGTTGGTAGCGGAAGAGTAGGAGGAGGAGGTGGAATAGGTACTGCTTTCCCTTGTTCACCACGACCGTCATCACCCAACATCAGTAACAACATCAATTCCCAAGAATCTCATCAACCAAGCCATAACAATAAAAACCTTCACCAGCAAAAGCAACAACATTCCATTCAACAACAACAGAATAAGTACTATATGAATAACATGAAACATACAACTACCACCACCTTCACCACCATTTCTTGTGCTGATAAGAATAAGAGTATTTACTATGGTCATGAGCAAGGGCCACGAGCAACACCACCACCACCATCACTATCACTGCAGTACTTGGAATACCATAACGGTAATAGTCGCAATGTAAATGGTAATGACATACCAGCCATGACGAATAGCAATAACAATAATAATCATCTTAAGAGCACTTCTGCTGGAGGTGGTGGAAGAGGTGGAGGTGGTGTGCATCATCATCATCATCATCACGATTACCACCAAAATCAACATCATTTATCTCAAAGTGGAATGACTGGCCTAGACCTGATGCTGTTGGGACCTGACTGTTCAACCAAAGTGGTGGAACATTTGGTCCATCCTATGGCAATCGAAAGTAGTGTTCGGGAAATACAACACACAATGGTGTTGAAAGGAGTACCTTTGAATGGAGACAGATTGAGGGAAGTGGAAATCGAGATTGATCGATTGAACAGTCGAATCGATCATTTGCGAAGTCAAAATGATGTGCTGACACTTAATCTGGAGGATGCAAAAAGTCACGCAGATAGGCTGACAGTTCTGCTTGGCAAGTATGAGTCAAACAATGTTGCGTTGCAGTTGACTCTTCGATACAGGTTAGTTGGCAATAACAAATTGGGAAATACCATCTTATTTTTTTAATCTAAAAATTACATTTTTGCTATAAAACTCAGTTTAAAGTTTATGAAAAAATACCGTAAAGGTATATTATTATGTATGTAAGCACGTAAAAGCACGTCTTTCATGTTTCCAGCAATACCAAGCTGCCATAAGTGGCACAAGCATTTATTATGTCTGCTCACTGCGTAGTTATTATACAAGCGTAAATATAAGCAAATCTTCCTTTTGACATTTAACCTCGGTTAAAGCTTACGCGATGATAATATAATAGGTGATGTTTGTGATGATGAGTTCAATGTATTTAGGCATGTAAACATGAACATGTCCAAGAAAAGAGTGTACTTTATAGTGTCCCCTAATTAGCGTCAGCGCTGATCATGCGTGTGGAAGTTGGTAATTGTAGGAAGAAGATTTTCGCAACTACATTTTAAATCCAGAATCCTTATTGCATCAATTCTCGTTGTCAGTTACAAGGAATTTTGCAAACTTATTGATAACCCGCAGTTGACATTTTTTTCCACAGAAAATTTATACATTAAAGTTGCGAAATGATAATATACGAGAATGTACATGAATATACTTATATCCATATTTGATAGAGTTTTTAAGAGTAATTTTCAAAATATCATAAAACCTATAAGGATACAAATATGCAAAATGTACCAAGCTAATATCATAATGATAGCTTCGAAATTGCATTAATTTACAAATTATAAGTATGATAACAGACCAAAATCAAATTTCTCTAATCTTTCTGAAGAGTAGTCTGCCATTACGTCTCAGATCTCATGCCATACACAGCCTTGCATTTATGTTCGAAAAAGAAGTTTTGATTTTTTATTGGCCACTGCCCATTGACCATTTTACTGTATAGCTGTAGCTATTATAATGTATTTATAAAAGTTTGTAACATTTATTTAAAGACAAAAACTCTAAGCACATATTGTTCGTGCTGCATATTATTACCTACACACCTATGCAAAAAAAATTCTTCTACCAGAAGTGAATCTACTTTGTTTTTGTAGTTGTGTTTTCTCATGCACGTCAATGATGCATAATATTTTTTTTACAAACAAGTTTATTCTTCTTATTTTGATTTTTTATGATTTCTTCATAGAATTGATTTACTACTCACAGAGAACAAGCTTCCTAAGTGGTGATATTGATCTTTCTTAGAAGAAAAAAAAACCTTCATGAAATAGACAGTAACCTCTCTTAAGTAATTCACTTCATAATTAAATTAAATCTACATCAGCAGCGTAAAATTGTACAAAATGTGCTTGACCTGAGGTGAATTTTCTTTCGTGTTTGTATATCATATTCAGACCGTTTTTTTTATTTTTATTGATGACAGCTTCCAAGAATGTTCTTCTTTTTGAAGAAAAATTGTAAAACATTAATAATTGAAACAGCTCCACATTTTGTGATAATATTCGAGAATAAACATACAATTTGCATTTAAGTATATAAATATTATATGCTGGTTTGTGTACGTGCTGTTGAATGCATGACACACGAGGTGAATTTTCATGAGGTTTTTAGTGTTTCCTTCCCTCCTCCCCATATTATATGCCATTGATATAAATAAAAATAATCGACGCCCGATTCATTGGAAGTGTTTATTTTGAAGCTGTGTTTGTAAGTCAATGAGTCAACCAGTCACCACCACTATACATGCATGTCACATAAAAGCCATAAAAGAGAATCTAAATTGTACGGATTAAAGTACAAAAACGATGACTCAAATACCAAGAAGCTATATCATTGAAGAAAAGCTGTTAAAGTGTAAAATGCCCATTAAATCCACCTTGTTGCTTTTGTAGTAGTGTAGCAGTACCCGCACCAAAAATGGGTAAATGTCAGTCAGTGGAAAGCTGTGCTTTTATGGTCCAGTGGTAGTAGTAGTAAAATTATAACTCATTTAGCCAAAGCACGTACTATATATACACACATTCTCGTGATGATTTCAATTCTACCAAAAAAGAAGCAAAAAATGACTTAATAATAATAACTATTTGTACTCATCTAATGTTGATGAAAATATACACAACAAACCATAATGCTAGTAGTAGCGGTAACCGCAACGCAATCAACCATCAATCCGTCCGGCATGACTTCATCTTCAGTAGTCAGCCAGTGCGATTGTCAGTAGTAGTATCACATCAACTTCATCATAATAATACACATGCACGAGAGTCATCATCCCTCTCGTAGTTTATATATATTTATTTGTATTTATACACAAACATTTTCTTGCGTCATTTCCATTTGAAATCATATCAACAACATTGTTGACTACCTAAAAGAGCTGGTAATATTTAAGACAGAACTTCTTCAAGGCTTCTTGTTACAAGCAAACCAACAACCCTGAAGCGAGGACAAGTTTTTTCCTTTTCAATCGCTTCTTTGCACACTGCAAAGAGTAGAAACACAGTCTATTATAATAATATACCCCATCATTACTACGTCAATAATCTTGCTACACAGACTGCAGACAAATCAAACTGGTCAATATACATTCTCAGTTGCTGACCATCAGTTCATCTCCATCTGCTCGCCAACAACAAGCATAGTTTTATCCTTGAATCTATATATTATCCAGGATTATAGTAAACTTTGGTACGTAGAAAAATACTTTACAAAATTTATGAAGTGAATTTTTGTATACTAAAAAAACTTTAAATCCTTTTAGCTTAAATATGGACTGATTTTTTTTGTTTGTTTTCATATTATTTATTTAGAGTACAATATGAAGGCCATTATTTCAGTGCCATTAATTTGTCTGCTTTTTGCAGGTAATTGTTTTACTATTTGTTTAGCTTGTTTATTTGTTTGTTCTTACCCACTTTAAAAAGCTGTTCTTATAAATTTTGTTTGCTTTTCCAATTCACAAACACAACAGTCATCCACTCTGCTCATTCCCAGGCCAGTAATGCCAACTCCAACCAGGCAATGACAATTGCTCAAGCGACTGCCTTTTGTGAGCAAGCCGTTCCAGCAAACTGTCGTTCCAACACTTGTCCTCAATACTGCGATTCAATGAGAACCAAACGCTCCAAGGACCGTTGTAAAACTGAATGCACAAACGACAAGCGTTGCAAGTTGAGGCCAGATGCTGGAAATGACGATCCAAGAAACCAAGCCCTTGATGCCCAAAACAGAGAACAACTTTGGGCTTGCATTGCTGAGAAGAGGGATCCCCAGAATAAAACCACCGGAAGAAGGGATACTCCTTGGCAGCAACTTCTTTCTCCATCCTTCCGCAGAGCTGTTGGCAGATCTTAAATTATACATATATCCAAAGTTTGGTGGTCGTGCATCACTACTACTTGCAAAAAATATGAAAAGAAACCAAGTGGTCTTCCTTTTTAGGAGATGCTTGTAGCCAAAAATAATTAGTAGTTTCCTTTTGTTTTTTTTTCTCTTCTCAACAAAGTTTGCTGTGATTTATAATCATACTAAAATGCTCTTTTATAATTTTAACTTTTACTCATCATGACAAAATATGACGCGCATACATAATTCATGAAATCTCTGTTTTACAACCCACACACAATGCTGAACTGTGCTTAATTATTGATAGCCAAGTTTATACAATAAAATTTAAAAGCTTTCAATTTCCAAGCTCATTCCAAACAATTTTTTTTCAATCATCTTCCCTCTACTCATAATATCATTGTGACGTAGGACTACATACGCTCCACACAACACATACTGACTGAAGCATCCTTCTTTGTCTCTGACGATGCCCCTTACACAAGTTTGAAAAAAAGCATCTACCTCCCTAATGCCCTGGTCGACCTCAATCTATTTCCAAGAGAATCGATTGCTCTGTTTCCTTCAAGATTCAAGACACTTTATTCCATCAGCGATCATACATAACAACATTGACAATTTACTCTACTTTCCAAGTTTCTTTTCTTGTTCTTCTCTCTTGCTTCGTTCCCATTTCACTTTCTTATTCTTTCTATGAAAACCAAAACTTTTTGAAAACTAAACGAACAGACCAACAGCTTTTTATGTCTCTGTCAGTCAGTTCCATTCTACTTGCCATCTTCATCTCTCTTGAGAATCAATTTCACCATTCGCATCAAATAAGTTTGCAATAATAGCAGTAATAACGGTTGCTGTCGTTTAACCACAAAACCACAAATAAGTACATAAACCATAATAATATTATATATATTTGTACAAGCACGCAATGTATAAAAACTGAAGGAAATTTTTTTGGAAGCAATATCAAGAGGGAAGGCTTACAACTTACATGAGAAAAATAAGCCTGGCTTTATTAATTCATCCAATACCAATAATAATAATATTATTACAACAGCAAAAAGGCTCATATATCATAGCGATATCAAATTTTCAAAATAGCTCTTTCATTTTTTCTCAAACGTGTTTTCTCTTACCATCATC
Organism: Lepidocyrtoides sp. E14; assembly: GCA_027743805.1. Classification (NCBI taxonomy): domain Eukaryota; kingdom Metazoa; phylum Arthropoda; class Collembola; order Entomobryomorpha; family Entomobryidae; genus Lepidocyrtoides; species Lepidocyrtoides sp. E14. The sequence continues at coordinate 8,289 of JAHZMZ010002557.1, read as the reverse complement.
ATCATTATTATTATTATTATCAATCCTGCTTCCTATCACTACCGTAAAAATCAAATAAATGTCTGAATGTGAGCCCTTTATACCCAAAAAACGTGTGTTTTCGCTACAAACATTCTCCTCTTTATTCCTCTTTCATTTCATATGCGTTTGATGTTATTATTGTATGTTTTATGTGTGTATTTGTGGGCAAAGGGAAACTCCATTAAAATTGATTAATGTTCTGCTCCTCGACACTGCACTGTCCTGCCATGTCATTAATAACCTTCAGGTCGGGTTGTTTGATGGGAGAAAGCGGCATGCTAGCGAAGCGAGTCGTGTGACTACAAGACCACCACGGTTGAGTTAGTAGGTGGCATGGGAAAACGGGTGAATTATATAAAATTATTTTGGAACATGGGGCTTAATATAATTGACAATAAAAAAAAAGAATATCTCTGCGAATATTATATTGGTAGTGGTATAATATTGTGATACGTATATAATCCCTAATTCTTATACCTAGTTTTAGTAGTAGTAGCATGAAACCCTTTTGTGTCACGGGTGAATAACGATCCAAAAGATTGCAATAGTACAAAAGTTGATAGTTTTTTTGGTCGTAATAAAATCAGTATTGTATATATACTAACGCTAAAGGTAGCCACAACGTGATAGCTTGTTTGGGAAAAGGACAAAAGCGACGAAGCACTTGAGGACTAGATCTACTGCGGACTTTTTTTATTGCTGTAGGACAATTGGTTGTTTTTGGCGGGTATTATTAAGTTTGGTTGGTTATTTGTGCCTATGTGTCCAGGTGATATACGTATGGTATGTTGGTTGGGAAATCACTTTGAGTTTATATATGTATGTCAAAAAATATGGTTTTTGAGCTTAATATCAATAATGCGCACCAGTTAAATGAAAGAATTTTTTCAGGTTACCCTCTGCATATCCACATGACTAACACTACGTATAGTGTAGCAGCGCTGCTGCGGGATTTCTGTGGTTCATGTGCAAAATAACTCGATCATGACCACTACCACCTAAAAAAAACACCATCACGAAAAAATTCTTTATCACCTTTCTTATGGCTATGTACTACTGAGGAAAATTTCATAATGATCCCATTCCGCACAGAAAAATTTAATAATACACACTCACGACATGGTCGTGAATTGCAGGACGACGAGAGGAACATTTAAACTTGCGGAAAGGGAACATGACAGTTCCCACAACAGATAGCCACTAGCTTTTTGCCGCTGGTGGACATTTATTTCAAGGAATGAATAGAATAATACGAAGCGAAAAACACTTTCCCCAATGGTCAGACTGAGCAATGATATCATCCTTGGTATGACAAAATGTATGTGCTGCAATAAATTTTTTTTCGGCTTGATGAGATTTACGAGACAAGAGTGGATTTTCTCACGGGAGCTTTTAATAGTTTATTAAGCCTTTTTAAAATGAATGGGGATAATTGGAGAAAACATATTGTTACGACGTGCAAAATTACAAAATGCTGGCAACATTCTTGAAAGAGGGTTTCTACAGCGGCTTTTCTTGATTTTAATATGTTACGCAAAATCATTATTTTTAATTATGTTTCTCTTTCCACTTTAAATTCCGTCTAGTAACCAAATGAGCGACGCGTACGAAGTCCTGGCAGCTCTGCTGGAAACAGAACTTGGCCAAGTGGTTACTAGCATCCATGCTGCGGGACAGCTTCATCTCATTTGTGCTCCACCACCACCACCTGGGTCAGGCTCTCATGCAACTTCATCTGGCACAGTTGTTGTTTCCAGGTCCAGTGTTACCTCATCTGGAAACAATAATAACAGCAACGATAACTCTCCGTCCGAACAAGTACCGCTTTCACCGTCATCTGCAGCAGCTGCATCTGCGAAAAATGGTAATGAATGATCATGCCTATCTAACACTCGCATTATTAACGGTAATAATTCAACAAAAAATGGACAATGATAATAACGCATATGATCAAAATGATATTTCTAAAGGAGCGGATGAGCAGCCGAACAAACTTTCTGGAAGCTCCAATAATAAAAGTGTCGCTGGAAGTAATAATAATGACCATCACCACAACTCTTCTTCAGATAACAAGAATGACCCATCCAACTCTCCAACCGAGTCATGTGGAATGGCAATGGTCTCTGTAAAAAATCGCACTGATTCAGAACAAATAACTTTGTCTCCATCACCTTCATCCATTCCATCATCGAAAGCAATGAATTTGGTAGAGCAAGCTAGAAGGAACCGTCTGGCAGCTGAACAAGCAGCTCGTTTCCTTCTCAGTCATTTCTCCTCAGCTTCACTACATTCTGATTCTAGTACTTCAGGAATTGTAACATCGCCAACTGGATCGGATAACAACAATGGACGCAGTGGTGGTGATGATAATTCATTTCCTCTTCGTCCCACTTGTCAAAGTAATAGTACAACGAGCATCAACAGCGTCACTAGCAACCTGAGTAATGTTTCTGGAGAAAGTGATGGAGGACAGAAAAGTCTTTCTTTGTCTTCACCTTCTGTGGCTGCAGCTGAAGTGAAGGATATTGAAAAACAGGGACAAATGCAAAAGAAGAAAGGAGACGAGCAAACGTCAGCCGTTATTACTGAAGTAACGGATGGGATGGAGGTTGCCATCAATGGAGAAAACATGAGGAATTCAACAACGGTGGCAGCAGTCAACGGCAGTAGTCCAACTTCATCTTCCACCGTATCCAGGTACAATATTATGCTATTTTATATGTAGGTGCATACAGTAATGAAATGCGCATAATGTCAACCATCTTGTAATACCAGACTGGTGGTATGAGAAGTTTGTAACTCTTTCGTTGTAACTTTGTAACAAAAAACTCGAACTGAATTGAAATGAGAGAATTTATTTGCACATGCAAACAAACATACTTGTGTGGGTACAGAAAATGCTGGAACGGAAAATGAGTTCATAGATGGCTTTTTAGTGGAATGAAAAAAGAGAAAAAAATTAAGGAGAAAATGGATGTAGGAAGAAGGATACTAAAAAAGGTCATCCCATTACCATTTTTTTCGAAAGCAAAACGACTTAAACTAGAAGGTTGATATTGTAAGGGTGCAGGCTTAAAAGGGAGTATATAATTCGTAGGTATTATAAAGCTGTAAAAAAGCACGACTACCCGAAAGAGTTCATTACTGTAACTGCAACGTTGTTTGCTTTTGCTTGCACACTATATATACCGTTGAAAACTAGATAAGAAGAATAAATGTTCTTTTCTGCATCCTTACTTTCCTGTTATTTAAAAAAAAAGTACTGACAATGAATGACTGAAGAGACTATATCATTGAATGAGTAGCATCAAGTCTGACTGTGTCGGTGCAAGCAAATATCAGACAGACACAGTCTGTGCCTTTTTAAAGTATAAAAATGATGATGATACGAAATTAGTTTTGCCATGTAGGTTCTCCCATTATCATGGGAGAAATGAGTAAGGCAGAACGTCGCAAGAATGCAAAAATATCATACTTAAGTGAAGGGAATTATTGCCATTTATGAACCGTGACATGTCATGTAATAAATGAGATAATAAAGAGAGAAATATACTCCATGAAGATTGCCTGAAGACATACCCGGACCAGGATAGGAATGTCAATATGAAGATGCAATCGAAAAATAAAAGGTTGGGCTGAGTGTATAAAATTGGACATTTGATGAAGTAAAAGTTGTAGAAAGTGCAGTCTGGTATCCATTAAAAGGAAAACCATCCAAGGAAAATTTATAATTCAACCATTAACCGTCCAGGCAATTTTGGATGCGTAATAACATCTTCATTTACTTGCCAATTTACAAATGGCCAGAGTCAGAGAAACGAGGTTAAAATAAGTCTGAAATGATAAACCATGTGGCTTGGGGCATTTTAAAAGATAAAGTCATCAACTATGTCGTTATTATCTGTACATTGAACTGCGTCATTACTGTGGAAAGTTTGTGAAAAGTGTCACGTTTTGAATTCAAAATTTTAATTACATTCATCCGCAACTAGTGCATGCCCATAAAAATCTTTTATATTTTGTTCCACTTTTGATTACTGCCTGCAAGTTATAAGAACCCAGATGGAGTTGAATCCATTTTCAAACTACGATTCTGGAATTTTAAACTGGTTTCATTTCTACTTCAGGTCATAACACTTAATGTTTATCTGGTAATAGCGGAATATGTAGCATAAAGGCAAAAAATAGATGGCGAGTTTAAGGACAATGAAAATGAAAACCATGCCATAAGAAGTAATGTGCATAAATCAAAAATGCAGAAACGAGAAAAAAAATCGCGTTCGGTTCGACATCCAAGAAGGATCGTTTCCTTTCTGTGTAATGCACCGAATCAATGCTTCTGGGTACTACCCCACTAACATCATCAATATCATAAAACGGGTTTATCTATTCGCTACAATTTTGTACTGCATTCTCTTGGGGACATTGTTGCACATTTTGCAATTTAAATCAGACTCCAGATTACATTCACAATTCACACTTAAAAATGAACTTCATTTTTAATTTCAGTAGCTTGCAAAAACTGGTAAAGATAAGACAATTATGCAAAACAGCACATAGAATAACATTACACAAATGAACCAAACAAATTAAACGAATCTGACATGTCGCTTTTCCCCACCGAGTGTTTACGTTCGGTTCTCCACATGAAAAGTTTTTTTTCCCCAAAATACCAAATTTGGCTTTCAAGAAGCTTACTGCAGATATGAAACCGCTAAAAAAACAAGACAGCAGCAGTGTAATAATAATGTGCCTATGAATAATATCCCCTCCCCCTTTCTTAACGTTTTTATTGGTTGTATGCGCTAGTTGTTGCGTATATTCTGCGTTTGTCACGGACTAACCTTGTCTGACAGGAACAAATAATAATTCTCTTCTCTGTTTTTGTCCTTTTACTTCCCGCTCTGTCAAAATATTACCAAACCTGCCCTCGCTTTCACCACTGTTTTGGTGTCTTATTCTCTGTGCAAAAATGGCGTTACATTTATTTCAACGCGAAACACGTTGTCGCTTCATCTAGAGAATTCGTTGTAATAATTTTCTCTCTTCATGACAGAGAAAGTGAGCAAGCGTTTGTGACTTTACTGCCTGCTCTTATAATAATAATACATAATAGCTTTTTAGCCTTTATTTCGCACATCTTCTCGCATCTACTCTATCTGCTGCTGCTACACGCGAAACATTTTTAGCTAAACACACAGTGCATTTATTTCTCTCTTGGGTTTCCTCCTGGGAAATAACAAAACAGTTTGTATGGATTATACACATTCTTACCCTGTGTCCGTACATGCTTTTTTTCGTTGGATTAAAGAGGTAGTTGCTCCAACTGAGGAAAAAAATTGAGCTGGAGATTGCTTGAGACGTGATACAATGTAGTAAAAATAAAATAAAAAAAACTTAAGTAAATATATACACATCTAGGTATATCAGTTATTATTATGTACACACCTAGTAGAAAAGGATGAGAAATATCCGATGCGGATGCTTTCTTCTTATCTCTCTAGGTCCGGTCTACACAACGTACCAAGTAAATATAATCAAAAAATAGTCTTTTAGATTCTCCGAAACAGTGAAAAAACAAAGATATGATGGCATGAAAAATAGCGTGATGCAAGTATACGGTACAAGTACAATGTAAAAAATAAAATAATCAGGTTGAACGTTTGAAAATAATTGGGCTTTCATTGCAGAAATAGTTTTTTTTTCGTGTAAAGAGTAGACGAATGACTTTATTGCAAACCGACGGAAAATACTCGTGCATTTGTACTTTTGTACCCTATTTTCAGGAGGACGAATACGTAGCAATGCAATAATTGAGTGGTTCACTCACAAAGGGCTCGGGATAAAATTTAATTAATGTTGTACAATATTTCTGCTAAATGGATATATAATACTCAGTTAACTATTTTTAGATGTACACGTTTGTTGGTATTAGGTATTCACTTATAATTAATTGTCTTTCCAAGAAGAAAAGTTTATGTCTGTTTTATAGTCATGCATTTCCTACTAATAAGAAATGTACGTTAAATTGTACCTCCCGTGTTACGCTTCCAGACTACTTTTGTAGGCTACTTCCCAAAGAATTTCAAACGAGTTAAAACGAAAAAGTACTACAGCACAGAGGAAACACAGTCACGTGTGAGCCTAACATGTTTGTCTATCCTTTGCTGTTTATTTAGGTGAAATTTTCCTGTTGGAAGATATTTTTAAAGATACTTTTTGTCATGTTACATGATCCTTAGCAAATATGTGTCCACCGGGAAATAACAAGAAAATAAGGAGCTAAAGCTAAAGAGGTGGAATCGACTGTGTTCAGGAGGGAAAATAAATGGAAGTTGGAAGAAAGCATGTGAGTTTAAGTACAAGGCTTTAAGGGAAGTTGATACTGACAAACAAGTAGAAAAGCAGAGGAATAGAAAATGGTTTGACTTTTGGGGCACTCATTCATTTGAGGAGTGTATACGTTTGTATTAGGAGCAAGCGTAAGAATAAGAAATTCGGCAGAAAATGTTTTTTTTTTTGCTAGTACCAAATTACTGTATAAAGTTTACACACACTATCACTATCACACACCACATACTCGACACTTGTGTGGCCATATTACATGTCATCATAGCAAAACTCCTCATCATCATCGGAATAGAAATGGGATGGTTGAACTGAACGATAAAGAAAAAAAAGTGTAAATGTGCGATGGAGTAAAGTAAGAGTAAATAGAAGAGTAAAGGGCATGATTTAGGTCAACAAAGACCATGTGAAATGAAACGATGATGACGTTCCGGTTGCTTTAATAAAAACCTTTTGAGAGAATACTTTACTACTTGGGAAGGACATTGCTGTTTAGAAGTCTTGAAAGCTGAGAAAATGGAGATGTTTCTTTCTAGTGGTATGTATGTATATATACATCCACTTCACACATGACAGTCTACTTGTTAGTTTTTTTTCGTATCGAAATAAGTCAGTGTCTTTGGATTACGAAAATGAAAAATGTGTTGTTTGGCTTGTCTTCACACCGCATGGACTTGACTTTTCGATTGTGGAGAGCGAAAACAGTTTTTTGTAAGCTACTAGCATTTCACTCACAATGCTGTATATAGGTATGGTTGGACTGGGAGAATGCTATTTTGTGTAACAATAAAAAAAGATCACTCTGTTTAGATGCCGCCGACACTTACTATTTATGGATAGGGCTCAATCGAACATCCAGTTCAAGTTTCGACTTTTGACACTAAAATATTGACCAACACCACATCTGCATATTCCCTATATTTTGTCTCTGTCTTCAAAGGCAAGAATCACATCTAAGAAGACTGGTTGAGCAAACAAAAGTAGGAATAGGGATAACAATGTCCTGCATAGCAAGAGGGCAATTCTATTCACAGTTTGCAGACGGGGGAGAAGATTGCAAAATAAAATGTTCTTATGAATATACATGTAATATATTGAAAAAAGGACGTACATAAATAAAAGAACAAATATAATTGGTTATTGATCGCTCCCCAGAGACAGGAAAACATAAAAAGTTTTTTTTTTCGAAGGCAGACCAAGCAGAAGAAGAAAGTAAATATAATAAAAGGAGAGACACCCGAAGAACAAGCTGAGGCTGTACAAATTTAGATTGAGGATGCTGATCAGCCAAAATGTAGGCAGGAAGTTTCAGTACCTATACAGCTTTTATATCGTTCACGTTTCCGATCCTATACTTCCTTTTGTAAAAAAGGAAAAGCTAGCCTTTTCATGAAAACTCTTGTAATATAGGTAAGAATGAAATTTGCTCACCTAAATATGTAAATAATACATTTATAGTACTCCACTGTTTTCAATTCACTTGAGAGAAAAAGGGAAAATGAGGGTAGGGCACTTTTAGGAGACACAAAGGAAAAACCCGTGGATATCCAGATTGGTTTTTGGGCGATTGCAAAAAAGCGATCCAACAATTTTCTCCAGCAAAAAGGGAAAGGATAGTAAACGAGAAAAGTAGTGAGTCAAACTGGGATATAAATGCTCATTTAAACCTTACTTTTGTGCAAAGTCAGCAAAGTAGTGGTATAGAAAAAGGGTCATTCTGACTGAACATATAATGCACAAGTGGTGGAAAAACTGGAGAGAATAATATTAAAATACTTTTGTACAAGTGTAAAGGATAATAATGAAAAATAAGTAAGTATTGATGAAAAGGTGGTGGTATGGGTATAATAGTATGTAAGAAAATAATAGGAGCTGAAAAGAGAAAACTTGCTAAATAATACAGTGGAAAATGGAAAACTT
>JAHZMZ010002556.1:0-21454 GCA_027743805.1 Lepidocyrtoides sp. E14 | reverse complement strand
GTTATGATGATGATGATGGTGATTGCTGCTGGTGGCATTAGAGGCATGTGAGGAGGCGCCACTGCTAGATGCTGCTGAGGAGGACGCATGCCCATGGCTGGAGGAAGAAGATGAGGATGATGCTGTAACCGGGGTGGGGGCTGGAACCTCCTGTTTATTTTTTATTTTCCTTTTTCTAGGATGCAGCTCAACGGGCTCGCTTGTATCCATTTTTTCTGGAGGGTCCACTCCTTGTTTCTAAAATTAAAGAAGAGAAAAAAATATTGAAAAAAACTGGCAAATTTTAGAACTAACTTGTGATTGCTACTCACCAAGCTTGATAAGCCAGCCTCAGCTGAGCCTTGGCTGTCCGTTTGATGAGAATGACTTGGAGATGGACAAGCACTGGTTTTTGGAGAGCTGCTACTTGGTGAGTTGGGCGTGTGTGTGCCTCCCCCTTCCTTAAGTATTCTCTGGGAACTGCGTGTAACTCGAACAGGCTTTTCCTTTTGAGACCCACTACCAGTTTCCTTACTGCTGGAACTAGTAGAATCCTTTTCTTTCGTCGTTCCTCCTTCCTTTTCCTTTTCTCCATCTCCAGATGAAGCCGTGCTTGCTCCTGGATTTCCGTAATGAGTACTACCGCCATCCTTTTTATTGGAGTCATCTTCTGATTTTGAGTGTGACTTGGCGTCAGAAGTAGAGGAGGAAGTGTCCATTGGAGTTACTCCGGAAGCATCTCCACTCTCTTTCATTTTGTCTGACGACCCTCCTGAGGATGAACCACCTGAAGATGCTGTTGACGCTGACGAAGTAGTGGTGGTCAAAGTTGCTGATGAGTGTGAAGCTGCAGCAGACGTATTTCCATCTCCTGCTGACGCAGATGACGATGCCCCAGCTGGAGATGGATTTCCTTTTGAATCCTTTCCAAGAGAATCACTAGAATTTCCTTCCTTTTGTTCCCCACTACTTGCCGCCGACTTTCCAGAGGAGGCAGACCCACCTTCCATTCCTCCACCTCCAGAGTTTCCCCCAGAGTTGTTAGGATCAGTAGTGGTTGAGGACACAATATAGGGAAATCCATTTCCACTCCCACCGCTTCCACTACCACCAGACGCATTTTGTGAAGTATCTTCCCCACCGTTGTTGCCTCCAGTATTGCTGCTATTTTTGTGTGACACTGAAACTGATGACGTTCCACTTGTAACGGTCGAAGTTGTGGTGGCGCTGTGAGAATGCGACTGGAGTACAATCTTGATTGGTGGTACCTTTGGACCTCCACTGCTTCCATTGTTATTACTACTACTGCTACCACCGTACGTGCCTCCAGAGGTTGTAGAATTACCACCACCTCCAGGCATAGTACCACTCGACACTGAAGAGGAGGTTGAATCATAACTTCTGCCTTTGCTGCTGCTGCTGCTACTACCAGTACCTTCGTCAGTAGATTTTTCCTGAGGTGGATGATTATTACCAGAGGAATCGCCAGATTTGCCGCTGGAGGAGAAAATCGAGGATCCACCTTTGGCTGTCGAGGATGACATATCCCCTCCAGAGTTAATTCCACCAAGTATAGAGGAAGGGGTTGTCTGTTTACTTCCAGTATTTCGAACACCACGTCCCAAACTACCAGATAATGATCCATGATGTGAAGAGGAGGAGGAAGACCCCCCAGGACTGTCCGACCTTTCCTTATTTTCCTTCCTCATTTTCTTCCGCTTGTGTTCCGTTCCAGTTTCCGAGGAGGATGAGGATTCACCAGGTGTTTCACCAGGATTGGTGGCTTGTCCAGACGACGAAGAAGAAGGGTTATTATTATTACCACTGGAGGAATTTGTACTGCCACTGATTTCAGAAGGAGGTCGTTTCATTGCAGATGAGGAGGAAATGCTGGACACACTTGCTGCTGTTAAAGCTCCTCCTGTGGAAGATGTGGCAACAACAGCAGTGCCCACAGGAGGAGTCAGCGCAGATGAAGAACCTGACGACGTGGGATTTTGCAAAGAAGACAAAGATCCTGAGTCTGACGACGTCGTTGGTGGTGGTGCTGGCTGGCTCACAGGAATTGCAAAAGGATTGTTTATACTGCTCAGCGAACTTGTCACCGTTTTTCCCGAAGAATCTTTCACTCCACTTAGTAAGCTAACTGATGAGGATGAGGATGATGATGATGATGATGACGAGCTTGCGGTAGTTGTAGCGGTTACATCATGAGATGTGCTGGAACCTGTTGGCTTTGGAGGAGACTGAGTCCTTGGCTGTGGCTTTCCAATTAAGGGACCTACACCAAGAGAAATTGTTACCGAGTGAGGACCACTGCTACCACTACTACTGTTGCTGCTGCTGCTGGATGTCGATGTTCCACCACTGCTGCTCAGTGAAGGAAATGACAACGGCGAAGAGGACGACTTGCTGTCAATACTAGTTCCAGATGATGACAATGTGCTACTTGAAGAACCAGAACTGCTAATTGACGAATGTAGTGCTTGTGGAGCAATTGAATATTTTGCCGAGTTTTGCTTCGAATGCTGCTGAGAATCTTTCTGCTCGTTGTTGTCACCTGTTTTCGTAGGAATGGAGTATGAAGAAGATTCTGTAGTAGAAGGTTCGGGTTTTGATGATGAGTCCATTCTTCACTTCGGCATCTGCAAAAACAACAACAATTTCAAAAGTCGTTATTTACACCGTTGCGTCGTAATTATTTTTTGCTCACTTTCATTGAAAAGGCTTGCACGCATAAACTTTGAATACGCAAAAAGAGAATAATGCGTAAAAATACCAACAACAAAACAAAATCAATAGAAATTATTTTCTTTTGTCTAATTAATGGACCGCACATTATGTTACGCATAAATCAAACGGAAGCAATTCAAAAACTATGTGGAATTGGCAATTTTAAAATAAATGCATTACAGCTTTACATAATAACTTGAATATTTGTAAATAACTTAAAAAGCAGACAATGAGCAAAGATCATGCCACATAGCACATGCATAGCAAGAGTGGAAAGGCAGAGGTTCAGAGGTACATAGGAGGCGGATGCTTGCAGCAAGAAAAATAATATTTTTTGCAATTTTATCATGCACCTTGATTATTTTTAACCAAAAATTTTTTCATGGATTACAGTAAAAACACAAAAGAATTTTGCACCGACACAGTGAAGCAACCTGCACGCAATCATGCAAAAATGCAGCCTCTGTCAATGAAATACTTTGACATCAAAATTGCATATAAAATCATAAACTGACAACAACAAACAATAAACAAAAATTATTTTTCATACTAATTTACAGTCATAAAGAAAATTGTATAGGGATACATGATACTTTACTATTATTATATTCTTAAAGTAAGTATAAATATTAAATATGACACGCTTCTACATACTTTAAAAAATCCATCAATCAAAAAAGGGGCAAACGTTCTAAGAAGAAATATATGAATACATTTGCAAGTGAGTGAGATTTTTTTTACCATATACTCAACCTTATTTCCGGTCTGCGTCGCATATAAGAACATTAGTAGGAATGCCATCATCGTCAACAACGCCAACTTTAAATATTTTATGCTGGTTGTCGCACCAAAAATTTTTGGGACGCAGGGATGGTGGTGGTTATCTGGTTCATCAGATGGAGATGGACACAGAGTTGATGATTTTGTGTGATTTCTCAGCGCTATAGTTGTTGCTCAGTCATGAGAGGAAAGTTGAGCAGTATTTTACCACCGTCTCTTTCTCTTCAGCAGAGTCAACTAAAAAGCTTCAATGATAATTTGATACACCCACACAATTTGATTAAATTAAAGCGTTGCAGTAATGACTGGAGACTTTTTTTATAAAATAAAATGTCTATTCAAAACACTACATAGGTAACTATATTCCATTTGTTATGCTAATTATTTTGCTACGTTAAATGCTCCACCAACAACTCATTATTGACTTTAGTGACACGTTGTCAGAAAAAAAGTGTGAGAGCGTTTTTATATTTACCAACGAGAATAATAGAGCCACCCACACACCTTAAAAAAGTTACCAAAAGGACACTCAACAATTTAAAACTGTGAATGGAAATTGTACCTTCACCTGTTTCCAAACTCAACCCCATTTTTAATGAAGAAACAAAGGAGTAGTAGAAGAAGAAATCCCAAAAATTTCCCAATGTGGAATGTAATTTAGTAACTGCTCTATGATGTACTTAATGTACTACTCTAAACACGATGCTGCCAACTATTTGCTACTTTTACTTTTTTTTATGGTGACATTGCAATTTGCAGTTGACAGGACTTTTACACATAAATCTGAAAACCTTTACACTTTACTACCTGAATGATTGGGTCTAGATCTTTTGCAATTTACTGACCGCTCTTAAAATTGCATTGTTAAAGTGAAGTGTATAGGTACCTTATAGATAATAATATTAGAAAAGTTAAATTATTATAACTAACCTAACCAATTTATAATTATTATCAAAAACAAACTTACCAAGCCTAAAAGCTTTCCTTCCTTTTAAAGTTAGTAGTAATGTGTAGCCAGTAGTGGTAGTGTGGATTTTAAAGCGAAAGCCATCAAACGTGTTATTAACTTGAGAGCGTAGGTAGCTGGAAGGAAGGTGAGCTAACAGCAGCAGCCTAGAATATTAACTGAAAACACAACAACACCTGTAATTAGTGCAATTAAAAAATCTGGTAGTCTTCAAAACTTTAAGCCGACACAAACTAAAATATTGATAAGGCTTAAAAAAGCTTTAAAAAAAATTATGATGGCAGTATATTTTTATTGCTTCCCGTGTCTGGTTAGTCATTCATTAAAAAAATATATTAAAATATTTATTAATGTTTTTACCTTGTGGAATTTTTAATGGCGCAGATGATAGTAGGAGAGAATGGAAAATAAATCCCACAAACTGTTACGGTTAAATATTTCCTAAAGGGAAATAATTTACTGATGATGATGACGACAAAAGTCGAAAATTTAAAATTAACAAACCTCAAAGAACTTAATAACTATCTACTTTAGGTTTATAAACTTTCAAATAATTTTAAGCACAAGAGATTGAAAAATGAAGAAAAGAGAACATTTAAATGATTGGTAATTAACTAGCAGTAGTAGTGGTAGTTTATCGTCAGCTGTGCCTACAAAACTGTAAATTGCGTTTTCCCACGGCGCAGTATACCAAACCAATACCAAAAGTGCTTCCCTACCGCAACTAACAAGGAAACCTTTTTTCTAACTACACGAGTTTAGTGTTAAAATTCGTCAAAACATCAATTGTAAATATTGTCAATTGTAATGTGTGGAATCCTAAAACTATAATCTCAACTCAACCCCAAATGCACACTTTAAGGGAAACTGTGAATGAAATATGACAGTGCACCTTTCCACTGCGTACCTCTCATCTCAATAACACCGCGATATAATGTGGGATCAGGATGCAAGCTCTTATACAGTTATGCATCTATATCTCTCCTCTTTCTCCTAAATCGTCCTTTCCTCGTGCCCTTGTGTGCATGTGTGAAGCAATGTGCTATGTGCTTAAAAAGGTTACCAATTTCAAAATTCCCGCCTCTGATGCTCATGCACTGTGAAATTTACAGTGTGTATAGCTTCTATGCCCTATGTTTTCTTTTAATACTTCAGACAAACAGCTCAGTCCTTAATTTGAACTTTACCTTTTCTGAATGTCAAGATTTCAAAATTTTGGTTAGGGTAAATTTCAGTTTTAAAGGCTGAAACGTCTAGAGCCAGATAGTCGGATATGAAAAAGTCGAAAGTTTAACATGGGTGGTAAATGGGATCTCCCTCCGGATGCAAGAGCCAGGTAACGAAAGTTTTTCTCCATAGCGCATGCATGGTCCTATTCAATTTTGTCAAAATCGGTTTTGAAGCCTGATTTTTGTGTCCAGAAACCGCATCAACCACCCATGTTAAAATTTTCCTTTTTCACTTCCAAGCTCGTAGTTTGGGGCTGCTTCAGCCTTTAAATTTGAAATCTAGCCCAACCAAAATTTTGAAATCCTGGCTTTCAAATAATAAGGTTCAAAATTAAGGACTGAGCTGTTTGTCTGAAATATTTAAAGAAAACATAAGAAGACAAACAAGCTATACACACTGTACTAACGCATATCATCACTGGGCCAGGGCCCAGGGGCGAGATACAACACTAATCTACGACAACTCGTTTCATTGTTTGTTTCATTATGCTCAAAATAATTACACAATTGCAGTGTTTTCTTTATAAAATTTAAACTAAATTCTTAGATTGATATGTTTTACCAATTTTAACGTTAAACTCGTGTAGTGAGAAAAAGGTTTCCTTGTAAGTCAGTTCATGTTTTGGTTATTGCTGCGCGGCGGAACTTGCGCCATCTAACATAAGTAAACTAGACTACTAGACCCCCTGATCTCCGATGTTTTCTTGCTCCCGTATGTGTCGTATTAATAGACAATCCACGAAAAGGAACAAAGGGATTCCAGAATTGCCCCAAAGTTCGCGGTTTTTTGACTCTGCAACGCGGGAGCAAATTTCTTCTTGTTTGTTTTTGTATGAAAAACAGACACGACATGTACATGTCATGTTGAGAATTACAGTATTATGTGTAAGTGGAGAACAGGATCAGTCCTGTTGTCGTGCCGTGACGTGAACCGTTTTTACAGAGCAGCAAACTGAAAAATTTGCATTTTTTGACGCTGAAACTGAGAGTGAAAGAGAAGCACTGGTAAATGTTCGAAGCACTGCGCTCACTCTAGTTCAGAGAATAGGAATTGCTATTCAACGTGGAAACGCAATATCAGTCATGGGAACTTTCCTGCAGTGTGAATCGTTTTCTGAGAATTTTTATAGTTTGAATTCTTGGTAGTTTTTACTTTTCTTTGTTACCTCTTTTTAACGTGAAATGTTAACTGGTTAACACTCAATAAAAATCAATGCACTCTAGTCCACCTGTCACCTTCCGTGGCTCTGACCATTGACGTATTTTATGTATTGCATTCATCAGTGTTGAGTCGAGTGTTCTCATTCAAGTTCCTTCGTTTATAGTTCCTTCGGTTCGGTGATCGAAGCAGAGTCACTGGTGTCGTCAGTTTCGTTTTACTTAACGGTTTTGTTAATAATGTCGTCCTTTAAACAGCCAAAACATCAGAGGAGGCGAGTAACGGAAAATGCGTCAGATTCGAGAATTGCTGAAGCCAATGAAGTGTGGCATTCCACAGCGTACGATGACGGGGATGGAAACTTGTTTGGAGAGAACGCTAACCCTGAAACGCCAATACGAGGAGGAACTAATAAAAGATTAAGGATGATACCTAGCGCCCAGAAGAAAATTGGCATTAAAGGGGTCTCAGACGGGGATTCTGGACGAGGACAAAGTGCCACCAGGGACTCGAGTAATAATAATGGTGCAAACGAGGATATGGCCCCAGTCGTTATCAATCCTCCATCTGGTCATACATTTTTCTCAACTGTACTACAGAAATGTGGGTATATTATCAGGCAGCCGGGTTCCAACAATGAAATGTGTAAGTTAAAAACTTTCGCCTGAAAATATTTCTTTAATTTTGGTCAGAAAAAGTCAAAAGATGTTATATGCTTTATTTTATGGTGATTGTGTGGTTTGTCATTTTGTGTTTAGTCAAAGATGTGATGAAGTTCCGAATGGCCATGGCTAAATGGCTTGTTGACAATGAAGACGAAATGCGGCGCATTGAGACGGAGACATCAAAGTTTTTAAAGTCGGTTGATGCCTATCTTTCAGACAAGTCAAACTTCATCTCATCAATGAAGCCGACCAGGGTAAGGAATTTAGGAATGTTCTTTTTCCCATTGCTTATCAGTTGGATCTCGATTCATTGCAGGTTTCTAATAGTGTTTTGTTTGTTTTGAATTGTAGCATGAATTGGAACTTATCCAACCAAGCCTGTTGCACTGTTTACTTGGTGTTGATGCTCTTCAGAATCAGATTTTGAAAATTAGTATTTTTTGAACTTGGCGAGGTGTCCCTGTCCAGCACGTAAGTTACTTCATAATTAACTTACAGTATGCCGTTTTAATTTCTTATTTGTTCGTTATGTTTTGCAGTGTGAAATAAATGTATAGCGTGTATTTTTTTCTCTCGACAGTGAAGAAAACATTGCTTTAGCTGGCTCAATTCTAAATCAAATAAAATGGCTTCCAACGGTCGTGGAAGGTAAAAAATTCGCGGACTCTTTGCTCTCCATTTTGAACAACGCGTCAAGTTCTTGTCAATCTCTGATTATTAAGTATCTGCCTGACGTCCTGCCGACCAATCTTCATTATCCAGTGGCTCAAAAGCTTTTGTAAGTATCGATGGATCATGATTTATAAATGCATTAGTATGCCTCTGCCTCTACCCCCATTGAAAGTGGTAGTTTTTTATCTTTGTCTCGTGTTTTTTTTCCTCAGGGAAAAATTTAACGATGAAGGTCCTCACCTCAACATTGCATTGATGGATTGTTTCTCATCGCTCGACATTCCTGACGGATTCTGGTCCAGTATTAGAAACACAGCTATTGACCAAATGGCCAATGCATCTCTAGAAGACATTCCAGCCTACTTTTCCTTTCTATTTCGAGCTGAAACGGTAGAAGAGATAATAGAGGTAGTAACTACGATGAGGGAAAAAGTTACTTTGGTTCCTCCTCGTCGAGATGGAAAGTCGGATGCGCAACAAGTGGAAATACTGGAAAAAATTGGGTTTTGTATTACAGTGAATCCGAAGATTGTCAAAATATGGACTAAGGTGTGTAATTTGTGGGACAAATTATAGCGAAAGTTTTTAACTAATTGCTCAATTTCTGCTTCGTTTTTATTGCTTTTTCAGCAAGTCAGAGACAACATTGTGCACAACATGACTGACGTGATACAAAAGCTTGATTTGCTCATGCTTTTTGTGTTCGCCGAGTCCCACAAAATGGCACTACCAACATTGAAAATGCTCTTTGCTGAGAAGCAGCTTGTGCCGACACTATTTGACGAAATGATGGAACATAATACGCCTGTAATTGTTATAAAATTAAACTGGGATATCCCTTCACAAGAAAAGTTATTGTCGTGTTAAATTGTAAAACTAATACCTTTTTTTAATTTTATAAACACATTTTAGATTGTGTATCAGCTATTCTCAGTTATTTCAAAGTTTTTGGAATCAATAATGCGAGGACGAGACGCAAAGTGTCTGGAGACCGTCTCTGAGATTACTGTGTAAGTTCATACGATGATGTGAAGTATGTTTCGAAAATCTTTTGTGTGAAAATATTTCAACATAACTTTAATTTACAAACGACCTACCTATTCCAGCAAACTTTTCTTTGGACTAAGCGCAATAGAAGCACAAACTTTAATGGGAAATCTAACCATGGCTTTGGTAAATAATCCTCCGTCTCGGGATACTGTGTTACACATACTAACAAAGCTTGCAGAAAAGGACCCCAAAAAGCTTTTACTCTTTGCTCCATACTTAATGGTATATAACGTTTTTCTTGGTTCATTTATATTTTTATATGGATTTGTTTTGTTGGAATTTGGTTAGGTAATAAGATGGCTTTGATTGTAGGGTGTTTTGGAGCATGTCATGCAGTTTCCCGCTGGACAGATAAGATGTATCATGAATGTACTAGCGATATTGTCGCAAACTGAGGGACGACGTCCTGGCGAACCAAATCACTTCAGTAGCGAGTTTTCCATTTTGCTCCGGAAGCAACTCACACATTCCGACATCAAAATACGCTGTTTTGGAGTGTTCGGGGCGTTAGCAAGTGTTCGAAAAATGGCTGAGCAAACGATTCCTAACGATGGTAGGTTACGTTTAAAATGGTTTGAAAAAACTGGTTGTTGTGGTTTGGATAAATAGCTGACACCTATTATTTTGTCTGGTTTTAAAGTTCAAATTCGGGAGCTGCTGAAACTTGCATGGAGTTATGTAGAACGGGATGAAGATGCCTGTAGCATTTTTTTGGATGAACTGTCCGGTTGTTTGCGTGTGCTTCCTCTGGATATATGTGGAGAGTACAGGGACAAGCTGAAAAGTAAATTTCAGGTAAGCGCGGCACTGTATTTTAACGATATATTTTTATTACAATAATAATTATTAAAAGCTGAACTTTTTTAATGAGATTTTCTGGCTTAAACTTTATTTTGTTTATTTAGGAATTATGGACGATTGATGACATTGCTGACCAACAAATCTCGCAGTACAGTAAAAGGAACAATCTGGACCTTGTCCCGGAATTTGATGCAAATAAAGAGTGCACGGATGATCGACTGTTGATCAATTTTGAAAACCATGTATGAGATTACCATTACCACTGTAAAGGTCATATATATGGAATAGGCAGTGGTCACTCTTGAAGCTTCATGTTTTATTTTTTTTATCACAGCCTTTAAGCATGAGTCCTTTGGTGGTTCCTGCCCATCTACGAGTTTTGGCGCTACTTGAAAGTAAAGTGGAAGAGAATTTGGTTGGAATAGATGCCATTCTGGGATGTCCCATTTTGTTCCCAGCTTTACAGCAATACTTTGAGAAGGACTCGCTAAACGATTTAAAGTACAATCAGCGTCACCATCTTGGCGAGTATTTGGTACTGGCAATTAACTTTTTCCGGGAGTCAGTCTGTGCCTTCGTTCATGATCCCGATTTTGAGCTTCGAGTGAAAATCTGGTTGCGATTGGAAAATATTTTAAAGCTTCAAAGGTTTCTTGTGAAGCATTTTGAATCTTTTCCGTATTTACCACATGCGTATGCGGCAGAGAAAACTGTTGGATCGACTGGTAGGGATGGTGCAGGGCCTTCAGGGTTACAGGGTAAGTGACCTTAATGTTCCTTCAACCATTATACCAAGCTTTGGAACTCTTAACTGAACGTAATGCGTTTTCTTTAGCGTTTAGGCAAACCAAAGAAGGAAAGTCAGCAGCAAAACCGGGCACTTCAGCTGCTAAGCCAAAACCCGCTCCAAAGAAAAAATCTACCAAGAAAAAGGCAAGAACTGAAGTTCCTCAATCAGGAAGCGATAACGACGAAGATGATATTTCAGCAGCACCTGCAGCTCAAAAGAAAGTGAAGGTTTCTCTTGACGATGGAATCCAGCCAAAAAAGATTCAGTGTTTTCTCCGAAGATTTGACGAGTCTGTTTTCAACTTGTTGCGCTGTCCATTGCGTGCCGACGAGGAGACTGTAAACTTCAGCAGGATTTTGTTGGATCTTACCTCATTCAGCCAGAATCCCAAACAGGTAAAGCAAGTGGAAACATTTTCTCCAGAGACATTGGCGCTATTGCTTACAGAGCTGAACCGTCAAGTGCAAGATCCACGAAGTAATTTGAATATACTAAAGGTCAAACGAATCCTCAAGTATGTGTGTCTTCACATGCACAAAATTCAATCCATCCTTCTACAAAATGAGGTAACTAAACTATAATTGTCAATATTTTTTAGAAAGTGTTCAGTATTTAGTTTTTGTCACACGAATTAAAATTTTGTGTGATTTTTAATTTCAGGAAAATGATATGGCCGAGATGACAGAGTTTCATGGAAAGCTCGAGTGCTGCTTGAGACTTTTGATTCTCATTCTGACCAGCTACTTTGAAGCCATTAAGAAGCTGGACAAGCAGGAGAAAGAAAAATACCTGGAGAAAACGATCGGTACACTGGCAGCCCAGGCTCTAAGTGGCAACTCGGAGGATGGTGATGACGCTGTTATGAGCTCGCAGACGGAAGTGATGACCAACGTGGCTAGCTATTTGGGAGGATATGTGTCCATTATTAAGGATTCCTCTACGGCACTGGATCACTTGAAGTTGTTAAGAACCGTGCATGATTTGTTGGAGGATAAGCGTGAATTTAAAAAGGCTATTGGTAGGAGCACCTGTGATGATTTATGAATTATTAGTTCAGTTGATATCAGGCTTGATAGCTTTTTCTATTCCGCGTTTTATAGATAGCGCAACAAAACTCTATCTGAGAAGCGAGTGGAAACTACCGTCGGCGAAAGTAGATGGATTCTTGAAAATCTGGCTGGGTACATCAAAGACTCCGATGAAGGGAATTAAGCACCTTGTGGACAATTTACTAACTGGGGAGGAAGATTCAGATGATACTGCAGAACAAACCCGTATATTTAACCCGTCAGTTTACAAAAGTTGTACTTCTACGAATTTTCACACTTGGTATACTGCCATGTTTTCTGGCTTGTCACAGCACGTTTATAAGACGGTTAGTTTCAGTTATTTGTTTGTTTCAGTTCAACATTCGATGTAAGAAAGACGTAGTGCTCATGCTTACATCTACTTTATTTTTTATTTCAGATGCGTAAAAAGGATTCAGACTTTGATGAAAACATTAGGAACTGGTTGGATGCAGTATCGCTTTTCAGAAGCCTCGTGTCAATTGCTACGAAGGAATTTAAACCGAAAAATTTGAAAAACTTTATTCTAGCTGCGTTATTAAAGGTGTGGTATAAATTAGTTGGTCTCTTCTGCAAATTAATTTTTGGCAGTGGTCAGTTCATGCAGCAATTTATAATTTTTTGTGTATTTTTTTTTCACACAGCACTGCCGCTTGTTTTTAGAGGCTTTCAACACCGGAGGTGTAGAGCTGCTGCCACAATATTGGAAACAGGATAAGGACGCTGCACAGCATTTCTGTAAAGCACTTCAATCTGCTTGTCGAACTATTCAGCATATCTGTGAGCATTCAAAGGTAAATTCTCACGATAATAATAATAATAATTCAATTAGCTATTTGACAGTTTGTTTTGCCGTGATTAAAATTTAATTCGCACTTTGTTTGTATGCTTACATTTTGATTATATTTTTCAGATTCAGACAGATCTGCAGCTCTTGAAGTCGGTGCCTTTGGCAAAGAAAGTTTTAGAAACGTTGGTTTTCAGGGTTAGAGAAGTGCTGGGTGCGGCTGGAGCTGCTAACGCGTTCTGGATGGGTTCTCTAAAACACCGAGACTTAAAGGGCGCCTGTATCAGTTCCCAAATAATGCACGGCACTGGTCCCGATTGGAGTTCGGATGATGACGAGGACGTAGGAAGTTCGTGTCGCACCACTTTCTGGGGTGACTGAAGCAGATGATGATGATGGTAGTAATGGGGCGTTGATGGATGTTGACGAAGATAGTAACAGTATCATACTTGGCAGTGATGACGAGTGACTTCTATGAAGAGGATTTGCATCTTATAGTTTAACTTTAGCTTAACACTCTTACGAAAAAAGTTTTCCGGTGCTTATTGTAACTTTAAAAATCATTTCTTACTTAGTTTTTAATTATTTACATATTCCTTTTCGATTATCTTTTTTTACTGTCATTACTGATTCTAAATATTCCGTTCTTTTCTCCCGTCGTCGTCCAATTATTAACCTACTACAGCCACATTCAAGAGAAAGGCAATTAACGTAAATAAATGTACTATTCATTACTAGGTACTATTTTTATATTATTTTCCAATCAACCTCGTCAAGTGTTAATATTAATTTGTATTTTATTCGCAAAAAATGTAATTATTGATTAAAATGGATATTGTAATTTGAACTTAAAATCGTCAACTTTGTCAAAAGCATTATATTAGCCAAGCCATCCAATTTAAAAAAGTGAAGTTGTTGTATAGCATCCTATAATTTTCAATGAATGTTGTATTTTTTTTTCTTCTATTCTCATTTTCCCACACGGTTGTCTTATAACTTATAACAAGCATTGCCATTTATTGTGTGTCTTCAGTTGCTTCTTTGTTTATCATGCGTCATGTAGGTCAAACTTTCATTGCTTGTCATCTCATCAACTCAATGCAGTCGTCAGTCATCGTTAGCGTCATGCATGCAATAAAAGATTAGGCACGTTACAGAGCTTATCTTGGTACTAGCAACTAGCAGTTTGTGTTTCTTCCCTTCATACCAACTTTTTTGCATTATGTGTGCAGTTATCATCATTTGTGCCTATCTAAACTTGAGCTCCAGTGTCGTGTCTTATCGTATCAGCTTCTACATGAGAAATACCTCTTGCTTAAAGCTACCTACAATGTAGGTTCTACAATGCAATGCATTAAGTAAAGGCACAGAATTGAAGTAACCTTGAAAAAATTCCCACAGATATATAAAAAAACACTTCTTGTCTTCCATACTATTATTATGGCATACCGTTACAACATTTTTAATGCATGTCCGTTTAAAGGTGATATCTGCAATTATGCGTAATATATATGTATATACTCATTGACAGGTGGTGGGTTTGATTATTAAATGTATGAAATTATCCTCTTCTTTTTTTATAAACACCTTTCCTATCATGATGATGACGATGATGATGATTATGGGAGCTGGTCATTTTATATATGCGAGTTAAAATAGTTTGCTCATATTTGCATGAAACGGCAACGGCAGCTGTCGTTAAAAATATAGATTTTAGGTAGTGGTTGTGTGCTGTGGTTTTTGAAATTTTAAGAAAATTAAAAAATTGTTCTGTGTGCTGTCATTAAGTAATTTTAATGAAGTTGATTGTTTTTTAGTGCTTTAAAGAAGTTGTAAAAATTAAAGTTTACAGGATAATGGCTCATTTTTATGGAAGGAGTTTACTGGTTTTAACATTTTTTTCAATAATAGCGTCTTCTTTTGCTAGTTTTTCAATACCTTCTTCTGACAAGGAGTACACGATAAGGCATAATACAATTATTGGACATCAGAAGAGTAATCATGCGATTTTTATGGAAAAGTATGGCAAGCTACTGACGGAGTCACTGCCACCGGTGGCAGAGATATTTGTGACGAGAGGGGACACGGAGGAGACAGTTCCGTTAAATCCGGATAGTGCTGGGGATGTAGTGATTACTGAGGAGATGCTGCATAATGGAACTCAGTACAATCACGTGGTTTTAGCATGTAACAGTTCGTATCCGGTGGAGTGGGTGTATGAAAATGGGGATGGGGTAAGATGAGACCGGAATCTCTCACAAAGGCTTAGTTTTTCAAAGGTAATTTAAATTTCTAATTAAATTGTCGTAGGCTCCAAGATTGTATACTACGCAAATCCGAACATTTGGGAATTTCCATGATCCCTCAACGTACGGTCACTCGAATATCGTGGTGTTGTTCCAGGAGCGATTTAACGAGCAGCAGACTGGCGGCTACTTTTGTCAAAGTGTGCATAAACCAGAGCTTCGAGTAGGATTCCATTTATTTTTTACTGGAGAGTTTGGCTTTCCAACGATGGATAATAGAATTGTAGAGGCGGAGGATGATCATCATACTCCTGTGATTATACCTTGTGCCACCACAGATCCCAGGGCGAAGATTGAACTACACAAAATCGTTCCAGGAGTAAGTTCAATCAAGAATATAAATGTTTTGTGGCTTTCGTGAGCAAAATATTTTCCTAAACTTTTAAAATCATATTTAATTTTTGGATGACAGGGTCCTACAGTGAATTTAACAAGTAATGACTTAATTCATTACGACCCCAGATTCGGTTATCTTCTTCGTCCATCCGATTTCGGTAATGGTGCTTGGGGCTCATATAAATGCAAAACGAATGGAATGGACAGCGGTTGGAAAGTGGATTTACTGGAGTCAAAAAGTGGGAATTTTTTTAAAAAAAAGTTATTGGCCAAGTTTTTCTTTTCGGGATATATTACCTGATTAATTTAATTTTTTTTAAATTTTCAGTTGACGTGGTTCGCGTGTACCCGCACACTGACTATGTACACATGGACGACTTTTCTAATCACACATTCATGTGCAAAGCCAAGGAGCCAATTCAATTCCACTTTCCAAACACCATAAACTTTGGGATCACGCACTACCTTGAAAACCTTGCCGATACGTTTCCTTACATTGCCGTTCTCCGCATAACCCCTCACGTGCCTCTGTACACGATTTCCAACTACTTTAAGATAAACTGCATATCAAAGAGATCTCGAAGGGTGCTCCACTCCTGGGAATACTCTAGCTTTGGCCCTGAGCAGGCGAGAATATCCTTCGAAAAGGAGCAGAAGCGTCTTCTCTGCTGTAGCAAAAGTGGACTGAGTCCCACGCATGAAATTGCAAGATGCGAAACAGACACTGACTGCACCATCAAGCAGCACTGCTTCAAAACTGGAAGGTGTGACTATGCATTTCCTCCAAAGTTTGTGGACGCTCCGAAAGGATGTACGGCCATAGATCTTAGTCAGGATATACCCAGTCTTGTGATGAAGTGTACAAGTGGCAAGCACAGTGCAACGGTATTTATCACTTCCAATGTTGATAACAATGATGTCAGTAAGTGCTTATCCTTGCAACGCTTGATCAACTCGTTGTCCATCTTATCAGTAGCTCTATACACAATTCTGAATATTTCCTACTTACAGTTATGTACGACCGTGATGTGAATCCACCAACAGACCAAATTCTCAAGATAGCATCCCTTGGCCAGCAGGGGAATAGTGTTGACATTCAATGTCTGGGAAGTTTATTCTTCTTCTCGACCAACTTGGTTTTTGCTTATGAGAAAAACGACGGCTCCCTTCACTTGGCTGATGAAGGTGCGTGATGGTCGATCGATAATCGATGGTGGCAGCAGCGGCTGGCTGCTGCATGCCACTTACTTTGCACTAAAAAATTCACACTTTGTTTTGTAAACTATATTTTTACGCATATTTATTTTTAAATTCAATACAGCAACCATCAAAGATATCAACAGCTACGGACCCATTCTGCAGATGAAAGTGGAGTCAGATATTACTCGAGTTTATTGCTTCGCACCGCTGACAAGATCTGCAGAATGGTTGAATGTCAGCCTTCCTATTATTACGGTTGGAACGACAGCAGCAGGCATGAAAAAACTACTGTTTTCAACGACATTTTCTAGCACAGAAAAATTATTAGTAATGCGCCTCTTTTTTGCAGGTCCTAGCCCTACTCCAACAACCACAACAACTGTTTCGCCCTCAAGAATAATTACAGAAACGAGAGTGTCAACATCCTCGTCAATGTCTACATCAGTTAGAACCCGCGCTATGAAAATCAGTGGTCGTATGAGATCCAGATTTTCAAAGAAGACTTGAAAAACAATTAATTTTTTTTAATTGAAGTCAAAACCGTACACACATTTTAAGACTACAAAATGATTTAGTAGATTTGTGTAAAAAATAATAATATGAGTAACTTCACAATTTTAAAGATAGGTTCTATGCCATACAGTTAGGTAATAATTAATTGTATACACAAGTTTATGTGACTTATTCACATTTTTGTTACTTTTGACTTAGCTTGTTGACGAAGCGGAACATAACTATATGACTATGTTATTACAGGAATGAAAAAAATTAAACACTGAAAAATCGAGATAACTACTACAAAGTTTTGTTTAATTAATGGTGGAGATTTCGGTTATAGTTTTGAACCTGCTGCAAGTACGCGGATAAATTATACTGATAATAATAAGCAGAGAACTGTTGGTGTTGGTACTGAGGATAAGCATACTGTTGATACTGATTAGTATTACGGTTCCAGTACTGGACATTTTGATAGCCTAGATTGTTATTACCCCTCCAATTCAATTGTGTTGGGTTGGAATATCCGATGAATGTTGATGGGTAACAACTGTCTTCGTAATATTTGGATCGAGTATTATTCACGTTTTCGGTGAAAAGATCACGGACCTACAAAATGATGTTGTTAATTTGAGGAAGTGGTTTTAATAATAATTTTTAAAGGGTTTTAGGACTTAAAAGCGTTATAAACTTACTTTAATGTCGCGTAAACTAGAGGAAGTGGGGTCAGGGATGATGTTGCGATCGTTTCTTTGCTTTTCGACAAGATCTCCGATATGCTCAATTTGCTTGAATCTTTCATCTGATAAATTAGCCTGTTGAAAAGAAGGAAGATTGTGGTGGAAGGTGGAAGAAATGGTAATTATTGGTCAATCAAATATTGCAACAGTTAATGAAAATACTTACAAAAATATAAATTTCACCGGTGGAATATTCTTGCTTCAGGAAAATTAAGTGCTCCATCTGAACCAAGAACGATTTCAAGTCTGGCAAACCAATTGCGCTCAAGTCCAAGCTGGATTGCGTCACCCGGCTAAACTCCGCTACAGAGATAATTAAATTATTTTAAGACTATACCAGAGTAAAAATTCAATTTGTGCACTTTTAATGTATACATTCGAAACTTACAAAACACGCAAGATGATTTGACCCCCTTTGCGATAACGAGCATTAGATAGAGCATATTTTCAGCTTGGTCGTACTCTTCTCTCTGTTTGTCATCTTTGGGTCGCCATCTCTTTGCCTATAATTAAGTCAATGACGACATTTTAATATCAAAAGTTACAGAGTAATAAGCGTTGTCGTGTGCTTTGATTTTAATGGGATCCATTCGAAAGAATTACCTTTTCATAACCGTCCACCTTTTCAAAAAAGTTCTGACTAGCATTGAGGTATGAGTTGGTAGTGGGTAACGGACCTAGTACGGACCCAGAAGAAGTGGACGCAACAGGTGGATTTTGATGAACGGGTACAGGATGCCGCGCAGCCGTCACAGCAGGATTTGACGTTGATGCTTGTGCCGGTATAGCAGCAGATGCAGCGTTGCCGACACTCGAAGTTACAGTCTGAACTTGGTCTATACTTCCAACAGTCAAAGGAGGCACTCGAAGCCATACACTTTGCTTATCTGTAGTTCCTATTTGTTCATCGGACGTGTTTCCAGTTGGCTTTGTGTTTGAAAGGGATACCACATTTTGACTAACCCCACACGGATCTTTACTAGAAGCTGAACTTCGTGGCACGGCTAAGGCTGATTCATCCGTTTGACAACTTTTGTCAGCCATCTCCCTCTTTATTGCATAAACTGAAATATGGTTATCTGATACGTCTTCTAAAATTGATAAGTCGGAAACATTTCCAGTGTCGTTTTGGTCCTGCCGACGGAAACAAGCAAAAACATCACCGTGCATTCGTTATCTTTGCAATTAATTATGGTAGTTAAATGGAGTAAAATAAATGTAACAAATCACCCTTTCCGGTCCACCTCCTCCGGAACTTTTGACATTATCAACGGTGTCAAAGCCCGAATTCGTCTGTCGTCTTTTCTCTTGCACAAGGCTAGCAGAAGGAGAAGTAGTTGACCTCGACCTGGGATACTTTGACTCTGTCAATGCGCAATTCAATAGGTGTAGTCCGTAATAATAATCAACATTCTCATAGTAGCGACGCTCCATATTGCGGATTAACTGGAACAAGAGTTTCATTTTGAGCACATTCAACATTCAATCAACTAACACATTTACAGTTACACAACGGGAAATCATTAAATTATTATTACATATTAAGCATTTCCACCGGTTAGCTTGACTGAATTACTTACCCCCTTCTTAACAACTTCGTAATATTCCTTTTCTAACGTATGAAAGTAACAGCCACCATTAAGGTTCTGCCTAGAGGCTCTAATTCCCACTCCTCTATTTCTCACCATGCCTTCGTAGTCCTCGGTTTGTAAATAGTGTGACAACGGTACTACATTTCCAATGCATTTAACTATATCATTTCTTGTCAATGATGATAGCGATATTTTCGGTATATCCACCAAACCACCGCGTCTCCTCCTATAAATGGTCATTACGGCGACATTCACTGTAAAAATACACTAATAACAATCACTTCCCTGAAGTAGTCAGCTTACATTTGAATCTAACTCGATACCCTTTCGAATCTCAATCTCAATGTCTGTTGACTTGACTGGGAGTTACAAAGTCAAGGTCTGCATACAATACAGCATATTATCTTCAGTGAGTGTACAATTTGATATTCTAGCTTCAAGCCGAGTAATGAGGAACAATAATTTGATTCGATTTTTTTACAATGACAATAAAACAAACTTAAAATGCACTACAACTACAACGTACAAATGACAATGACGGACGACTATCAACTAAAACTATTACAGCTGACATAAAGGTCGATGGAAATTATGAATTTGTCAGTTATGCAGAATCTTCCTGAATTCCGAGTATAGATTTAACGTTAGCCTTAAACATAACGTGACGTAACGCCGAAAACAAGAAATGTAAATATTTGTATAATACAGCGTCAGGAAATATTGTGGAAGCAGTTTCCAATTAAAATTGAGAAAAACTGCCTCATCTATTGTCTATAATTTTTAAAATTATCGTATCTGAAAGCCAACGCTTCAAAACTTTAGTTGGAACCAATTTTGAATTTATGGCCTAGAGCCACGGTAAGCTGTGCAAGTGTGCAGTGTGAAGTGCAAAAATCCATTCACACACGGAATGAGGTAGTTTATGAATCAGATAGTGATAATTTTTAAAAATTATAGATGAGGTAGTGTTGTATCAATAATAGGAACTTGAACTGTTCCTATAATATTTCTGGAGCCTGAAAGTACATTTCACGAAAAAAGAACCTAACAGTAAACCAGCCATATATAGACAAGGTAAAAGATTTCTTCCTGTGAGTGATTGTTTATGCTTCACTAAATTCAAATTCAAACAATTTGTAGTGATGTGTTTAAGCAATAAAACCCCTTACTTCCCATAACACAATTAATACAAAATGGCAGATTCTAAAAATTAAAACAATTTAGATGTCTGCGCGCGAATACTAATAATGGTAGTAGTCGTAGACCAGTGAGATCCTGATGGACTCGAGTCACTCGACTTCTGCTCTGCTGTTTGTTTAACTATTTACCGAGTCTCGCCGTTTCGTCGCGTCGCGTCCCGTTTCGTTTCGTATAGTATAGTATTAATGGTATGGTAGTCAGTCTGGGTCTCGAAAGTATATTATGCGCAGGAGTAGTGCAGAACAAAGCTCAAAGCCAAGGCATCCGCAGTGGTAGGTCGCTCAAGGTAGTTTCCTAAAGCCACCAGAGTTGGTCTTTGATTTTTTCAGTGTAACTTCTTTACACGTTGTCACCCAATCGGGAAACTTGTTAGAACGGTGTTTACAAGCGACGGTATGCACTTCTGATTTGCATTATTTGTGCAATGACAGAGAATTAAAAATCCCCAAATAAAAAAGTGATTGTATAATTAGTTTACACAATGAACTTAGGTATATTTTTCTGTAACAAAACAAGATTTTATTATAAACTTCGTATGATAAAACTTCAAATTTAATTAAAAGCCAGCAAATATTTAAACAAAAATTTCGTTATTGTACATTAAATTTTGATGAAAAAAAAGATTCAGAACCTGAAACTAAACTCATAATGATATAAATAGAAATATAATGAAGTAGTTTACAAGATTGCATTACATGCTTAAAAGTAAGCAAATCAGTAATTTAATTTTACTATATTATTTTACTATACTATATTATTTTACCTCAGAATTTATTTTTACAGGATCTTTTATACACTCGTTGCTGTTGAGAGGATATTAGTCCAAGCAGAGGATAGAGAGTAGTAGTTCTGTGTTGAGGATTAGAAGCCTGGCTCAGCGCTACTCTCTTACGGCTTGTTAAAAAC
>JAHZMZ010002555.1:0-17185 GCA_027743805.1 Lepidocyrtoides sp. E14 | reverse complement strand
CTGCACTTCAAACTTGTTTGTAGCCAACCGTAGAAAATTTATTAGACTGTTTCTCTAAAGTCATTAGTACACGTAACTGTTGACAGTGACTAACGCTAACGCCTTTAAGTTTAAAATCACTCTTTAGACGGACCTTGTGTAGAATAGGTTGACAACACCATCTCTATGAAGGCAACAAGAAGCAAAAATCTACAAAGGCAAAGGTTATAGCCATTTGATTCCATCAGTAAGAAATAGACATGGAGTATTTATGATAGTAATAATTAAGAAAAAGGTGCAGTCCCTACAATTTAGTTGCACCTGTGCAGCCAATTAGATAAATTCCCTGGAAATGCTATAGTATGCATGATAAAAATAATAAATAATTTTTCACGCTTTTGCCCTCATTTCATTT
Organism: Lepidocyrtoides sp. E14; assembly: GCA_027743805.1. NCBI lineage: Eukaryota > Metazoa > Arthropoda > Collembola > Entomobryomorpha > Entomobryidae > Lepidocyrtoides > Lepidocyrtoides sp. E14. The sequence goes on along the minus strand of JAHZMZ010002555.1, from coordinate 16,791 downwards.
TTTTAAGTGAAAGGGCAAATTTGGTCTGATTTGTTAGTCATTCGGAATGACTATACTTTCTTCTGGTTCTAACAACTTAACGTGATCATAATATTTATCTTGAAGCCCTTTCAACAAGAAGAAAATTGCAGCAGTAGCAGTTTAATAAAATTCAATGATATTGAAAAAAAAATGTTTTTACTGAATAATTTATTGTTTATGATTCGCCGTAAAACGGCTTTGAACAACAACTGAACAGCTAGAAACTAGCATAATATAGTATACATACAATAAGTAACGCTCTAATACTGTTGACTGACTGTGCTGTTGTTCTGAGTAATAAGTATTTTGAGCCCTTTTCATATGCTTGCGCAATACATTTTGAAATAAATTGCAGTTAAACTGAAATGCTCAACCTTAACCCATGAAAGTTTTCACTGACTTGACTACATTGAAAAAAAAGTAGAGGTAAATGTTGTGTAACTTTGGACGATAATAGTGCAGCAACGAATTTGAATAATAGATTACTTCTTCAGTTGCTGCACTCTGACTTGAGATAATAATAATAATAGTAATCACCCTCGTGCTGCTGCTGCTGCTACTCTCAGTTTTTGATGATTTAGCCTCTGCTAAATATTATGCAGTTTGCACATTTTCTCAATGCCCATTACACTGTATTACCACGTAGGTATGCATAATAATAATTATTGCATGCAAGTAGACTTGTCTTACTCTTCTGAATGAAAAAGGGATTAGCCAATCCTCAGCAGCACCTGCACACACACACTGCACTGTAAAGAAGGGCCTTGCGCAACGCAGTAAGGAGATAATAATAATTTTAATTTTAAGGCGCACTTTTTAACTTCATTTAATTTGCAATTTATGTGTTTAGTAGTATGTTTGTAGTAGCTAAAGTGATAATAAAATTCACTCGTTAGACAGTTTTTATCGATAACGTAGAATGCCTTACCTGTTCATTCAAAAAATTTATTGTTTTTAAGTCATGTTTAATTTTTTTTCAGCAAATCTGAAAATCGTGCGAAATGCAAAGTGAACTCTTGTTCGTGGCGACTCATCTTTTGTCTCCTGATTTTCGTTGGTGTTGATGATGGTGATGATGTGCGGAGTGAGAGAGCACACATGCAATAATTTTAAAAGCATTTCAGTGTTTTTATGATCAGCACGGTGAGAATATTAATTAACAGTGAATGATTATACTACTACCAGCCTCATGGGTACCTTTTATGCGTCACATTATATTTACTTTACCGACCGACTGACCGAACCGAAAATCATAGTGGATTAAGAAGAATCATGCTAAAATTTTTCCCATGTCATGATCTATAATCTGAGATAATATGGTGTCTAGTACTACTAATTATAAAAATCACCACACGGCACTAGATGAACATTTATTCATTAATTAATTCCAAATTTTGTGCAACATGTTTTGTACATATTAATAAATTTTTTCAAGAATGATTTACTCTGTCGTTTAACCGATTAGATTTTTTACACTTGCTAATCAAACACGGCTGTCTTTCTTTGTCAGGTGGCAAAAAAGTGTTGCGATGTGATATCATGATAAGGATTCCCTGTTAAAAGGTTAATTTAAAAATCATATGCGTTAAATTACTATTTTTTGTAACATGTTTGCACATTTAATCGTGTTGTCAAGGTGTCTAAAAAAATCCATCGTGGTGGTACGCAACAGGTACGATGAGAATTCCAAGAAAAGTTAAAAATTGACAAGTGTTATCTCGGATTTTTATTTCTGGAAATTTACTAAAATGAGTCTTACAGCCTGAAAAAGCGAGTAAAATTATTACACGATTCCATGTATAAGGTTTTTAAAAGTAACGCTTCACCTGCCTGTGATAGAAAATCAGAAAAGCCTGACTCATTTACATAACTTCATATTACGATACTATTTGTAAAAGATGACCTTGGTAGATAAAGATGAAGCGATAAGGTGAGAAGAAAGGAAAATATGTATAGAAAATTAAACAAAAGAAGGAGTCAACTGACCTGATTTACTCATAATGAGATTCTTAATTTATTACACCACCACCACCACCAACTAAAAATTCCTGTTAGTCACGGTACTCCAGAAAAAAAGTAGTAAAAAAAGTAAGTTACGGCAATTTCAAGAAGAAACTATGGCGCAGCAGTGATGATGATGATGCATAAAATGAGTAATGATTTTATTAGCATCACTTACTCAAGATGATTACTATGAGAAGAAGGAGAAGGGACAGTGTCAGAGACAAAGGGTAAAGTAGAATGATTAACTGAATGAGCTGATGGTTGATATGGTCAGGTTGCTATAGGGAAAGGCACTGCACTGCTTTATTTTAACCAAAGTTATTATCTGCGATAATAACTTTATAATGTCATCAGAATCCTGTACATTATTGTGATTATAGAAGGCGGACTTTTTAACGAACCTGGCGTGACCTCAAAAGATAAAAAACAGTAAAAGAGAAAGAATAAGGGATCTTAAAATGTGATTTATTGATGATGTTCGTGAAGACGACGTTGACGATGAAGATGTCGTGGAAGATAAAAAAAAAGATGATAGAGAGGTTTACCATTAAATAAGGCATCATTATCATCACTATCACAAGCTTCTTTTTGACTATGTCAAAGGGCAAAATCGTGTTATTTCATTTTTAGTTTTCAACGCATCATCAAACACATTTACTTACAAAAGCTGTTCAAAATGACTCGTCTTTTTTTGTAAAAAAAGAAAGCTTGACTCCAATCTAGTGTCTATCATGATAACGGTCCGTTAATCATTTGTGATCTTTGATTTATCGTCATCATTTTAAATTGGCTTAATCATTTTTTATGCAGTTCATCTCGTTGAAATTTGGAAAGATGACAGCAGCATCAGCAGCATCTCATCCACCATCCACATCCACATAGCCTTTGTAGTCATGTACATATTTTGTAAATGCAATTATTACGCACTTTTCTATAATAGCACACTTGACTTTAAAATTCTAAATCCTGTCTGAGTCAGCATTTCACAAAAACAAAAAAAACCCAATTGCTTAATAACTACAAAATATCCTTTATTGCATACACCGGCAGCTGCAATATTGCGTTTGCCAATCAGCCTAGAGCAGCAGACAAAGAGAGAAAGAGAGAGAAGAATCAAAAACAGGATTTGATTTTAAAATGCACATACCTAACTCTATTTGCATCCCATTTAATACTCATCCCATCATCATCATCATCGTTCCCTATTTTTATAACAATGTGTCAAAACAATATTTATATAGTACATCCGATCGTAACGCTAATAGCATTCTTTTTTTCACCACCCAAAATAATAAGCAATAGTAGACAGACGTATATCCAAAAGCATATATTATGAATTCTGATGCTGCAAGTACCATATCTCACATCTCTTCCGTTATATCATCATTACGTCACTCATCGTAAGCATTTCCACATCAACAAACAGACTAAACAAAGCTATTCTATATTGCAAAAAATCTATATAGGTAACATTTTAAATATTATGTATTGAGAATGAAATGCTTATAGCATCATCATCATCATCATCACGATTGTGATCGACTGGTCAAACTTGTTGGTAAACTTTCAGATTTTTCCAACTTACTACTACTACAACTTTGATGATGAGAAATAAACATATACAAGCAGCGTCATCATTATCGTATACAACAACCCAACCAGTATATTATTATGACTAGTGACACCATTTACATTTGTTTATCAATTTGAACAAAACTCTTCAAAAATAATTTCATAATAATAAATGTTTTTTTACGATGCATCAATCCAAGCTTTATTGGATATTGGAGTAGTGGAATTATACACATAGCTTGCCAGCATTTTGTCAAATCTGGAATGCAAAACTGCAATGTGCTATTTCAAAGATTAGAAGAAAATGAGCAAACACGATGATGATGAGCGCAATAAATGGGAATGGGACACGACACATGTAACTCATCAATACAAAACTATATGATGATGATGATGTGCAAATATATATGCGTTGGACAGCTGTCCACCCTCTCAATCAATTACACGCAAAATATTAAAATTTATTATGTGACGGTGTTGCGAATTATGTACATTGTTAAGGTGTGTCTGGCTGGTTGGTTGTTGTCGACCCATCATCATTCCACAATAAGGCCAAAGAAAACTTGTCTTCTTGTCAAGAGTGTGTGCCTTGTCACACACACACACAAACACCACGCTGAAGCAGCACGACAACTTGTTGCAAAAGCAGAACGGAAGAAGTAGGTACAGGATAGGAAATGAAATGTGTAGAAATAAACAGAGCTCGCATTCATCGTGAAAAAAAATATGGCAAAAGGGAATTTGCTCACTTCCTTCCGATGGAGCGTCAATGTTGTCGCCGTAAAAAAAGAGGCTTCTTCTTCGTCTTCACTTGTCATTAATATTTTTTTTATTGGCACACTTTTTCTTGCATAAAAATGTAATGGGCCACCAGCCATCAGCAGCACCACAACAATAACAGCAACATGATGCAGATTCTTATTCTTGCTTGACATGTTTGTTGCTGAAATTGTTACACAATTCAAGTCACACATCGTCATTGCCAATTTGCCAAATAGATTGGCGGACGGAGAGAGAAGAAGATTCAGCTAAATAATTATTCAGAACAGAATATGCATATTATTTGCCATTAATTGCATATATGCTCAAGCATTCAGTCAATTTTATGTCAAATTCAGATAGATAAATTTTTATCCTTGTGTGTGCAATGATGATGATTTCCCTATTGCATGTTTTTTTTCAGAGATCAAAGCAGGAACACAGTAAGCTATATAAATGTGCAACTAGAGAATGCCATGCAGTATGCACTGTGTACACAATATTTTACATTTAAAACAAACAATTCAATTTATTTTATGATCACCTGTAAATGCGCTTATTCAGGTGGACTTGTGGTTTGCGTTAGTCAAGTGATGAAATATTGATGGCTTCGCAGTGATAGCAGTGACGACGATGATGATTACATGTTATGAGAACAAAGTCAAGTCGCACTCATTGTTTTAGCATAAAAATGGAGCATCTAGCAGAAGAGTCGACTGGTATGCAATTTTAATCAATCGAATGAAGTTTTGCAAACAAATGTAAATATTGGTTTGTTGCTGTTTACTTGCTTCATCATCTTTATTACACATTTCGAGATACACTCATCATCATGTGAATATTTTACTATTGTTGTAAATATATGTACGTACGTACTTCATCCTACGCAATCTGCATTTTTTTAAACATACACACAACACAGTAGTAATAATAATGATGAACTGTGTCAATCACAGAATAAGAAAATGCAAATGCTGATTATACTGTTCAGGGTTTCCTATTTCCTCGATCAACCTCCTTCTGTGAAGTCGGTAATTTTTTTCCTTGTTGCTTTTGATTTGAGTTTAGCCGATTTTTAATCGAAATCAAATAACAGCAGTAAACGAGTAATAATATGAAGTCACTGTATTGATTGCTCAAGGAAGAACTTGCAGCGAACGTATATCATTTAATTTTGAGTTCCCATGGAATAACGGAGTGTTAATTAGCTCATGCATAAATATGCTCTAGGTAGAGTTGCACATATGTGACTCTTAAGCTTTTTGTCAGTACTAATACAAAAAGATGAGGAATTCGGACAAAATAAGATAAGTTTTTTTTTCTTAGAATCAAACAAGAATCAGTTTTGACATTTAGATAAAAAATGCCGATCTGGGTCAAAAGTCCAAGAGGAAAGAAACTCGTGCCTACTAATTGATTTAAACAAAGAGTGACGTATTAAAAAAAGTTTCAACTAGAGAAATCAAAGTCCTATAGTTTCAAATGAATTCAATATTCAAAGTATGTACGTCCCTTTTTTGCTTTCAATTTCAATCTGTCGTCAATGTAATTCTCATATAATTTATTTATAACCACTTGAAAAAGTGAGCTCATCAAGAAGAATGCAAGTGAACGTGTTGTGACCTTCCTTTTGTTTAGTCAGTAGACACTGTCTACTTCCTTTTAATCCGGTATTGAAATTATTCTTTTTTTATAAATTGACTCTCTTTGTACCACCACAGACATGACATATGTCATACATACAATTTATCTTGTGAACATCTACCATAATATCACGTATACCTTCGTCCGGCATTAAAAAGGCAATTGTGCTGGTGATGGTGGTATGGTACAGTATATCGATATCAAAAATGATAGTGAAGGTGACTTTATAATTAACTTAAGTGACTGATTGCACTAAACAATCCATACTTTTTATTGTAAAGAGCCGTGAGTACTACTACATACTAATGTAGGTATAATTTGTAATGCTGATTTTTATTCAAATCCGCCCTTGATACCATCTCTTTTCAAGTCGTACGCACTGTTTAACTGCCACTACTATCAGTTAAAAATGGTAATATAGCCGGCTTAATGAAATAAGATGAGACTTTGATTGGTGCCTGTCTGTCTATCTATTATAGTGAGTGTGTAACTTTTTGCACTACTACTGTAGTTGGCTAATGATATAAATCGGACTGTGAGAAGTTGCGCAAGTCTCTACAGAAGCTCTAGGCAAAACTTCCTTTCCTTCCTTTTTTATAGCTTCACTCTCACTATCATCGCTTGCAGGTAAATCACACTTGCTTGAGCTGCTGTTACTGTTACTACTAGGATTATTTTTGAAAAGCTAGCTTTATGAGTTTGCTTGACAAAGTTCAATAGTAAACGAGAGGACGGATGGACGTGACAAAAGATACATGCATGTAGGTACTTATTAGCAGTTTTTTTCTCGAGATTTATTTTATCTACACGTGCAGCAGAAGAAGACACGCATTTTAATGAGACAGCGGATATGTATTTGTAAAAAAATAAGTCGTCATGTCAACATCAGAAATCAGCTAAACATATCAGAGCAAAAGCTCTGCAATTAAGATTTGTGTAGCGTGTCATGTCTTAGATTCTAGATGTTGTCGTACATGTTTAAATGCATTGAGACAATTAACTGCACACGACAGTGATTATCATCAGAGCTGATATAAAAATATAAGTTTCACTATTCAGTTAAGGAAAACCTAAAAAAGCGTTAGGGCAACAAAAAAAATCATCCCCCAATAAATGCATGGTAACCCACAATTTGGAAATTTCCTACAAATCGCTGAAAAGTAATTTACTAGTTTGCTAGATTGTTTTTTATTATTATTGCGGTAAGACAGTAGAGCTCGCGGTTGGGTGTGTGTGTGTGTAGCAGTGCGTTTATACCTATATGTATGTATGTGTGGTTGCGTGGATACGTAATCGCACGAAACGCACATCAACCGCATTTAACTTGATCTTCCTACTTGGTACGATACATAGGTATGTCGGTATGTGTATATTTGTGAACACGTATATTTGTTGCAAATTAATATAATCATTATTATATCATCAAATTGTTACATTTACGCATAGTGTGTGTGGTTCCTACCAGAATGTATTCATTTTTTTGTGACAGTTTTACATTTTCCCCTTAATTGGATTCACTCTCACTACGTCTAATTACATTCTATCTTTGCTTTTTTCCGTCTTCCCTAAAACTTGCTGAGGAAACGTGATTCAATAGGATTTCTTATATTTCCTCAGCTATAACTCTTTGCTCGGATGAACATTATAGTTAATCATCTTCGAGATGCAACACATCATTATCTTCAATGAGGGCCGTTTATTAAAGTATTCCAAAAATGTTTTTCGGCACTTACCTCATACTTCGATGAAGTCCAATTGAAAAATGACACCCCTCCTTTTTTATATCCAATCTTGATACAAAATGTGATTTGAGGAAACGTGATTCAATAGGATTTCTTATATTTCCTCAACTATAAATCTTTGACCGGATGAACATTGTAGTTAATCATCTTCGAAATGCTATATGTCATTATCTCCAGCGAAGATCGTGTACTAAAGTATTCCAAAAATGTTTTTTGGCACTTACCTCATACTTCGATGAAGTCCAATTGAAAAATGACACCCCTCCTTTTTTATATCCAATCTTGATACAAAATGTGATAGTTTTCTTAAAAGTTTTAAAACCCTTAAAGAATCACTCCAATCTCCTCTGCCGATAACTCATGCAGTATCTTTGACACTTTCAATGAAATTTTTATCAATCAATATTGTCGCCAACTAAAAGAAGCACTATTTTTTATGTACAGTTTTTCTTCTTTGAAATTTCTTCTCCACGTGGTAGCAACAAAATATATGATGATGATGATGATTTTCCAACGAAATGAAAAGGAACCAAATAGAATATTTTGTATTTTTGGCGGTGGTGCTATTATTTTTGCTGTGTTGTAATACAATTATGGCAAATTTTTTTACAACAAAGAAATTCACTTTCAGGCTAAGATCAGCGTAAAAATACAATAATTTTTCTCTTGAGCGGCTCTGCTGGCTGCAATTGGTTTCTTGCAAAACTTACTTCTTAAAATATATGTAATATATAGAGAGTACAGAAGAGAGATAGAGAGAGGTGCAAAAATGGTGTGGTGTGAAATAAGCAGGTAGTTTAAGTTTAAGTATATTATAACGGACTCACACAATCACTCACACAAACAATATGAAAAAAAAAATTGTAAAAACTTCTTCAGCAGAGAGGCAGAATCAGCCAACAAATATTATACGATGTTGATGATGATGATGATGATTCTTGCCTTCATTCTTATAAAATTCTCACTGCTTTGCTTACGTATATTTTTGCCTTCTCACTGTTAACGATGTAGAAAACGAAAGTGAAACAAAAATTTTTGTGGATTTTTTCAAATTAAAACCAATTCGTGTGATCGAATAAAAAAAATCGAATAACTTTTTTTTTTACTTTTTTGGAAATAGAGTTTGAATTAAAATGACGCGATTTATAGTCCAAAGTTCCCAACGAACAGGTCCCATTTGTGTTGATGTTTCAAAATGTATTTTTATTTTCAACAAATTTTTTTTAAATGCACTTCGTCTCCGTATTTTTTTGGAAAAAATATCAGGCAAAAAAAATCTGACGAATTTTTGCCGTTTAAAAAATGTTCCTTGGTGATGATAGGTCAATGGGTAGAATTCAAAGATGAAGAAAAATTTGAATTAAAAGCGGGAATCCACCTCTTACAACAAGAACAGCACAAATGTCACAGAAAAAAAAAGTTGATTAAAATCAAAAAAGCTGCTCCATTAAAATCACAAAGAGTACTACTCCCACCTTCAAACTGTGATCAGTACTTTTAATTCGAGTCAATTCGGGAAAAAGGGTTTTTGAGTGGACATTCATTCTCCAACTCCACAGTTTATACACACATTCACACACACGAAGACGACGACGACAACGACGTTGACGGATGGACGCAGCAGCGTTGCTTCGCTGTTGAAGGGGCAAAGCTAAGCACACAAATGATTCTGAGAATGTGACTTTGTTGCAACTTGCAAAATAGCACAACACTCAATCCCAATAATCCTCGATATATATATTATTGTTATTATTGTTGTACTCTTTTTAATCTGACTAACTTCATAACAGTTTATCTTTGGAAAAAAAATATATGTACACTATATTATTGTAATAGGGTACTTGATACTACTGATAGTTAGTCAGTAGTACGGCTAGTACGGTGGGTACAACGACAATGATGACAAGAACGATGTGAAGGAGAATTTCAGCCATAGAATAATAATTGCAATAATAAAAGCATTATTGGAATTTCTTCGTCTCTATAGCAACCATCATGAATGATGCCTCCTGTTACCTCAGCAGCAGGAATATAATGCAAATGCAGTTATTATGAGATTATCTCAGAGGAGAAGGTGCAGTGCAAAAACACACAGAGCGCAAGAGGAGGAGGACTACAGACTACTGTCACAATAATACTAATGGAAAATGTAAAAAATTGTACGGTATACGCAACAATGACTGTCTATTATATGTACTGTTCATTCTTGTTCTTATGAAACTTTTAAAAAATGTATGTATGTGTGAGTGTGTGTCTGTGTACTTGCATGGTTGAGTACGATAGTGATAGTGAATCATTTTGGATTTTTGAAGCTATGATACAGCTACTTTAATGCTTAAAGGTAGGATAACATAACTTTTAAATACGAAAATGAATGTATTATCATCATCATCATCAGTAGTATCGAGAAGGTAGCACTGCAAAAAAAGTTAACTGGCAACTTTATTCGCGCAGTCCTCCTCACTATCATCATCATCATCACCTTGTTCACACAACAGACATAATATGTATAGACAGTTAGTTTACTTTTCATACAAACGAGCATGAGCAGTACTGCAATAATGAGCAACAATGATCAAGCAAAGTAACTGCAACAATCACTGACTTAACTTCTTGACTGAAAGAGTGAGTGAACGCAATAATACTATTATGATATGATGACGATGATGATGATGATGAGGCGGGGTAGAGGTTTAAAAAGGAGCAGCGTTAAAAAAAAGTAAAATGCTCAGTTTAGCATTCCTCCTACAAAATAGGAATGTCCCCTTGTGTGTGTGTCGAAGTCACAATCATTCCATGTTGTAATCCAAAATTCCCCTTTTATCATTACCAGCAACAATGTACTTTTATTTTTGAAAATGGGGATGTTTGTGCGTGTAGCACAGTAACAATAAAAAGGTTTAATTTTAGGCATGTATTGAATTTTTCTGCTTTTAGCTGTCTCGTCTGTCTGTGACCATACTTTATTTACCTAGTAGTATTGCTATACTAATAATATATTATTGTGATTGTTGTAATGATGACGATGGTGAATTGTTTGCAAAGTGCACTGTACAAAAAATATATAATAGTGTGTGCATCATAATATAATATGCATGCATGGCAGCAAGCAAAACGGTAAGCAGTTTTGTAGTTAGTTGAAACAGTTGAAATGAATCGAAAGTGAATCCACTCTCAGTTTTGTGCTCAGTCACTGTGTAAATGCTAATGGGCATGTAGCAGTTAGTTTTAAATGTACGTGAACGTTCATTCTTGGAGGAGTAGTAATAGTATTTGCCAACTCCTTCATCAAGACAGTCTACCCAATATACCATTATTTGTTATACTATAACACATTATTATGCACTACAAACTACTAAATTTTACAACAATCACTGTTGCCATCGACAACAATGCACCCTGTACTACTATCACTACTACTACTGCTACTACATACTCCTCTCTAACTCATTTTCATACATTTACAATTACATTACATTACCAACAAGCGCCACCACCACCAACACCGCCACCACCATCATGGGTAATAAATATGCATGCAGTTTTTAACAGTTGCAGTCACCATCACATCGTTATCATCGCGATGATCGTAATCTCTCTCACTCCCTCCACTATTCTATTCAATCCAACAATGTTCTAGGTATCATGTATCGTTTTTATTTTTTATTATTTTTCTTATTATGATGATGATAAGTCTTCATAAAAGATATCGCAGTACTGATGATGATGATGATGATGATGATGATGAAGTGCTCAACTCAGTTTCAGTTTTTAATGTGCTCTGTTCTGATCAGAGTTGTGGTGCATAAAATTGACGCTTGAAGCCATGCCCTTTTCACTATCAACTTTACACAGAGAAAAATATCATTTTGCTTTAGTAGTATTTATAGTATTGTGTAGTATCATTATGATGATGATGATAATGATGAGGGTGTATGGAATATGCACAAGAAGACAAAGTACCTAGAATAACAATAATAATAATAATATCCAACTGTTGTAGTGTATCAAAAAAAAAATTTGCAAAAAAAGAATCAATTTACTACTTGCAGTACTTTGTGCTACCATACAACAAAACTATTAATAGTACAAGTACACTAGATGAATTTTTTTATATCCCCGCCAACACAACGGCAAAAAAACACTATTTATTTATAACCGTAAGAATTTCTGTGTAAGTACGTACACATTAAAAAGCAAAGCTAAAAATCTAATAAAAATATATTGCATTCGTATGACTTGATAAGATTAATAGTAATAATAATAGTAAGCAGGAGAGTACATTTAAGATATTGAAAAAAATGCTGTTTTTGCGCAATCTTTTTATGTTAATATGTATCACTTGATGTTTAATGAGAACTGACGCTTTTAAGTTAATGTTGGTTGGTACACCTGTGGTGATGATGGAATTATGAGAGGGAGGAAGCCAAAATAAATGCACGAGTTTATGAAAAAAAACTTTAAGACCATCATATCATAAAGCACATTATGATATGTAGAAGGTTCACACAAAGAAAAATCACAAGTTTCAAAGTGAAATTTTTCAATTTTCTCTGTCCTACTGTTAAAGCATGTATGTATGAATATAGTACACATGTTGTTTTCATGATTTGATTTGAACTTTTTTTTAGGAAGGAATGCAATTTATGAATGGAATGGGACGACACATAATATGCAAATCAATGAATGTATCAACGTTTTCATTTTTTGGAATTCACTTTTAGTGGAAAATTACCAACACTGTTGTTTTGTGCCTTTTTTGAGCCAATCAGGCTTATCTCGTGCAGTAATGTGAAATCCCCCATTGTATCAAAACCATTTACAATTTAAATTTTGCAAAAATGGGTGGATGCTTATTAGGATTGATTCGGATAAAATCCATTGGAGCAAATTTACACTCAATAAAAACAAAAGGGAAAAAAACATTGGATGTGGGCTGAAGTGCAATAAGTGTAAAAATGCATGAATGAATCTAAAGTTATCACTTATCACAAATCCGAACCAAATTAATAATAATAATAAGCAATCTCTTTAACACGTAATCGTAATCATTGCATACGTGCATAGCTAAGTATATTATTTTTCATTGCCCCCATAAAAAAACTACTACATATTTCATTTTTACCATTCATTCATTTCAATTTCATCAAGCACCACCACACAAAACTTACTCTTTCTTTCATTGTCTAATAATCAAGTACCAAGCCAACATTCAACCAGATATTTTAGGCATAATAGATAGATAATAAAGCTAGTTTCAAAACAATAAATACCTAGAGGTCCCTATCAGACAGAATCAGGTTTCATCATTACACAAAAAGCAGGAATTAAATCCTGTTATATGTACAACTCCTGCGCATTACAACAACAACGGTCTGTCTGTCATAAAAAACATGCCCATTCATACTACCGTTTCCATTTCATTTGACAATGGAATTTTACTGCGATTTTGCAATGCGATTTGCAACTGCCTGGTAGTATCGTCATCATCGCCATATTAACCTTTGAAAGATGGAAGGGCGATTTTTCCCAACACTAGCAACGCTTCTGATGCAATTGCCGCCCATGTATGCTTGATCACTATTCGTGTCAGACAATTCACCCCCAGAGGCCAAAAATTGTTAAGAAGTTATTGATGTTGTTGCTATGGAAGAAAAAATGTTGAAAAATGTACAGCTTCCAAAAGAGATGACGACAAATTGATAAAACGACAAAGTAACGGCTACCGGGCTACTTTGAAAAACTGCTCATTGTAGCAGGGTAGTACAAAACTAGCATGTTTGCTTTTAAACAAAAGTTGCGATAAACATCCTTGATAATTTAAGAGCTTCAAATACTCCTTTTTTTACGACAAGTTTTTTTTTGTCAGAGATCGAGTGAACGCCTTCTTGCGTAATGTTGTGCAAAGTGCAAAGCTATATACGTACTTAGCAGCAAATAATGCTGAATCTGAATGAAATGGACAAAAAAAGTCACCAATGGCAAAAAACAGAGTTGTCTTTTGGCTAAGTCAGTGCAGTTCAGGCAACTGCCCTACTACTGTAACCACGGTCACACAGCCACAACTTGTCTTTCAGAGGTTTTCGATGAAATCGCATAAAAAAAGTAAGTAATAGTAAATGGAAAAAGTAACTGTGCAGTTTTACTTACGACGACTACGAGCAAAAGACTGTGCTCAAAATTGGGTGTATCAAGGATTCGTTTTTAGTAAATTATAGTTGATAGAACGAATTTTTCTAGGTTTTACACTTTGGGGGTTCACGCCTTTTTTCTGTCTCAACTCTCAGCTCAACTTGCAATTGTCTGCTGCTGGCTGGTTGTAGGAATGATGATGATGAAGATGATGACGACACAATGGAGCAAGACTTGTAAAGTAAACAGCTTCTCAATCTCATCATAATTATTATCCTCGTGTCCTACGACAACAATTACAATAGAAACTAAATACGTTTTTTAAAAAGTAAACAAAGCCATCAAAACCTTTTTTCTGTCTGTTAATCCATTGTTTGGCAGCTTATTTTATTTATTATTAAGCAACTTTTAGGAATTATTTTCTGTAAAAAGAAAGGAGTACAGTGTCACCAAATCCGAGAATGCAATGGGGCAATAACAAGTTTATGTTGGGAAAACGAACTGTCGACACTTGCACAAGATGAGGTAAGAATACGAAATGGGAAGCTTTTATTTTTACATGCAACAATGCAATGTACATGTTCCTATCGAGGGACATTAAAATGCAGAAAGAATTGAAACATGAAATGTTTTTCAGCCAAAAGGCTCTTCCCTGTCATTATCATCATCATCATAAAAAACAATTGACTTGACTAGGTTTAAAATGATGTGTCAGAAAAGAGCACAACAGCGGCAATAAATGTCATCGCGACGACTGCTGCTGCAAGGGAGCTCATTTTATTATTATTATTATTATTATAACATTGCAGTTTCTTTGTGCATCCTAATTCGGCGAAATAAGTCATCATTGAAACCATCATCATCAACCTAAGATGATGTACACTTACAAAAGAATTATCGACGAACAGAGCAAAAACTGACTACGAGTGCAGTGTAATAAACACAATCGCTATTATCTTTAAAATCTCGCTTCAATGCAATATGTCGTCATCTCTTTTGCGTATATTTCATTTTTTTCTTATATAACACGGCTGCCTAGGACAACTGATGATGATGATGATGCACTAAATAACGTTGATTAAAAAAACCATGTAATTTCATGAAGGAAGGATGATGATGCTGCACATTAAATATATATTGGTGGTGGAAACATGAAATTTTTTTTTGTGTTCTTTGTTGCTGTATCATTATTTTTATTATTGCATGGGCAAAGGACTCTTGTCAGTTTAAGTGATACTTGCCAATTTCTGCATTGTAATTTGAATGGCAGGAGGTTATATACGCATTGTATTATTGCATTCCGCATGCATGTGCAAAATGTGCATCATCAATCAATACTACTAGTAGAACCTCTCATCCTACTAGAACGAAAGAAGGAGAAAAGCGGCACATGAATGAATCAATCAAACAACCGACCAATCAATATGAAATTATTATTACATTACAGGGGGAGAATTAAAGGTGACGCAAGGTGCTGCATATATTGGATTCCCAATTCTCATCCTTCTTCTCATCATATCATGTACACATATTAGTTATAGTAGTGGCAGTGGTGGTGGTGACCCAATTGGTTGTTGGCTGCTCAACTAGGTCATTTTCAGCTGTATTACATGAACAATCATCTCGTCTATTTTTTTCTACTTTAATCGCCGTCTTCATAAAATTCATAATAGATATATCATCATCCCCACGAGACGATTTTACCTATGCACCCATGCATTTCTGCTATAACGCTAATGAGATTACAGGGAGATAATTTAGTGTAGCAATTTCCGAAACCAAGTTGAATGGCATGGCATAAGATTAATATATCGTAATAATAATAATATTAGTACCTAATCAGCGGTCTAGTCTGTGACACTCGCATTTTTAAAAAAAAAATCTCTTTTGACATAATACACGTACTTTTTGTACAAATGAATGTTGTACACACTTGAATTAAAATTAAAGCGACAAAAATATAAAAATGAAAATGAAACAAGAACTCTATTAAGTTTGTGAGTTGTGATGCACATTTTTTAAAGAACCGCTGCTGCTGCGCACTATCTCCTTTCCCTTCTCTAACTTCCTCTCTAATGAAAAGTAAAATTTGAAAAAGTACAAGTTTACAAATTTTACACAGTTTTTTATATATCATTGCATTGTTTATTATTATGGTATATAGGTATCACACGTCACAAATTTCTTTTGTTTTTTTGTGCCGCAGTTATACTACTACTTTTCATTACAATTTCAATCAGGTAACAATAGCAACACGGAAATTTCCACTTATTAGATAGATACATACATGCATACAGTCAGAGGGACCTGTCATATCTGTATATATGTATATTACAATGAAGCCCAAGTGTAGGTGTATGCCTATCAACAACCAGAATAATAATAATAAATGGAAAAAATACAAAACATCATTTTTGAATTAGGTATATCGTCTAAAATTACATGTTCATTTGTGCAAAGCAGATATCGAGATGAGTACCTACTGCTTTGTAATTATACTTTGCTTTTCATCTATAAGCGTAAAATAACAAGATCAGCAACAACAACGCGACATTTCACGGCAAACCACACAAACTTATCTTCTTTTGGTAATGATAATGATAGCAATAAGTAAAACTATTAAAATCCTACAACAGCTTGCTATTATAGCTGCTATAGTGTAGGTGCATATTATAGCACGTGCCATTTATAACATGAGTTTTACATCTTGCTTTTTGCTAGTGTAAATTTCTTAACAAACTAGATAATATGCAATTATCACTACAAAAAGAGGTAGATAAAGAGAGAATCCAGATTGTGATGATGATGATGATGACTGACAAAGTTTACAAAAGAACCTTACCTTAGGTAAGTTAGGTAAATGAGAGAAACGCTGCGATATGCTTATATATTTTTTTTAGAATTTTATTGTTAATGT